>JANSTT010002552.1:0-32951 GCA_026745375.1 Platyura marginata
TGTACTTTGATTTATATTTATTTATATTATATATGTATGTATGCGATATGTACTATTCTATAGTATAAGAGTTGAGAAGTTTACCAATGTATTACTACGTTGCCTTTGGTATATTCGTACATATTGTATTTTAGTAAATCTGACAGAAATTTTCTCTAATTATAATTATTATATATGAAGTTTAAGTTATATTGGTTGTATTATGTGTATCTATAATTACGCAGTGGCTGTAGTATAAGTAGTTCTTATAAAGTTTTATTGGACATTGATTTTCCGCATCCCTACCCCATATACATATATGTGTATATGTACTGTAGATTACACAGAACCTAGGCAATAATTTCAAAACTTTTGATTTTGTGCATAAACTTTTATATATTTATAAACGTAGAAAAACTTTTCAGATCCATTAACCTTTCTTTTGTATAAATTTGAATACCAACAGTAAAATATTAAAAATAAAACTTGTATGCCTTATCTAACTTTAAACTTCACTTATCGACATTAGGTAGGTATAGGTAGGTACTGGTACATGCTTCTTAAGTACCTCCGTAAATATGCAATTATCCTTACTTATTTCAATATAACATGAATTATTAAGAAATAATTGTTTGTTTGTTAAGGAAAAAGTAGGGGAGAGTAGGGTCAATTGAAACATTGAACTTATTATAAATTTCTGAGTAACCGTAGTTTATTTGCATATTTGTAATGTACCTATAAATTGTATACCCGTACGGGGCGTAGCATCAACGGGGTTATAATGTGCGTACCTAATTTTAATATATACCATTCATTTGCTTGATATATGTATATTTGGAATACAGAAAAAATGAATAAATTAAAAATTATAGAGAATAAAAAATTTAAGATTTCATAAATAACCCAAAAATTCCACGGCCTACCGTTATGGCGCTGGAATCAGTTTTATATTATTTTTAGGGTTTTTAAACTTTTGTATTCAATTTCAATATTTATTCGTTCGCTAAAAAAATAGATAAGGACAATGTCATTGATAATAAATGAGTGCTAAAAACTGATAACATAAATTTTTTTTATTGATCGTTCACTTAACATTTATAATTCTTCTTCAGTAATGATTTTTTAAAAATATTTTCAAAAATCTGTGTTATTTTTGAAATTAATCCCATTCCATAGTAAGGGGTCAATTGTAATAGGTATCCATTTTGTATTCTACTAATTACTACTTAGTAGCAAACGGCCGGAGACATTTTTATAGACTTAATTTTGTAATTAAGCTGAGACTTTAAGCTAAACTTTGGTGTAAATACCGTATTCTTAGCTGTTATACTTTTTTATATTGCAGTAAAGTTTATTTTCAAATGAACAAAGAGAGATAAAATAGTTTTTTGGCTTATTCTCCCTCCATTCTATCTCGCTGAAAGCCAATACATATAGAATTCAAATTTTCCGTCATCATTCTGTTATTTAAATAAATTGCAGTTTTTGAATCGTCTAAGTTATGCATATAAATTACTTATTTGTGGGAGAAAATTCTACTGGTCGATTCTATATCTACTTATATTGATATAGGTAATTGAACTTTATTAAGTATATTAAGTAGGTCTACCTATTAATTTTGTTCTAATTATATCTATAGACAATATTATACCCACCAGTTACCTTAAAAAATATATCCAATCAATTTGGGGTTTTGTATTGATCGTCGAACTAATGACACACTTCAAAAATATTAAACAAGGAAAAGGGTGGTTTGAACAACTGGTCATTTTACTTATAAAAAATGTTAGTCTATCGAAATAAGGTATCCTTTGGGACGTGAATTATGTAGATTTTCTTCTTTTTCTTATACATTATTTTCCAGTATTCGATTATTTTTATATTGCCTTAGAACTTACATAAATAATACTTTTTGATTGATTAATTAATTATAAAGCTAAATGCTCTTTTCATTTTATTATGTATGACATTATTGACCCTCCGTATAATTTTCTTTTGTTCCATATATAAAAGGAAATTTATTGGAAAAATACTACGAATTGAATGTGTTTAATATCAAATCGAATTTTTAAGTTTGTAATGTTTTGTCATTTTATAATAAAGCAGAAAAGGGATAATCTACAGAAAAGATATCTATAGCATTTAATCTAACATACCTACCTATATTTTAATTATCTTAGAAAATCTATCTTATTCGGTAGAACTTTATTTATATCCAAGCGACACGTCAAATTGCCACACCACTTTACATAAAAAAATGTAAAGAAATTGTATTCCCTGAATTTGTTGAATATTATCTTAAAATTAATATCATTGACGTATTTACTCATACCTAATATGTTAATGTTCACAGGAATGTTATTCTCAAATTTTCAATCAACACGTTGAGTTTTAACTGTAGTGCCATCGGCTGTCACACGTTAAAACGGCCGAAATAACACAAAAAATATCGAAAATACTTTATTTATCGAAAACAATTTGTTTTTGTTTTTTTATGTTGGCACCTTATAAATAATATATCACTGAACGTGTTTAAAAAAAATTTTAAATTAATTTTTTAATTAACACAAATTTTTGTTTCAACTTTTTTTTTCTTTTTATCTTACATTCACGCACACTTCCGTAGCTATTTGATTTTTTTAAAATTAATTCCTTATTATATGTTGGTAATTCGAACTGACGAAACAAACTACATTTTGTTAATAAATGTCATCCTACAGGTCCTTAAGTATTTGGACTCAAGCTAATAGGTACATAGTGAATGATTTCATGTCAGTTTCGAGTTCAATTAGCATTGTCCCATTTTAAATAAAAAAACTATTTTTAGTCTACCATAAAAAAAAAATTAATTTTGATTACAAATACTAATCTTTTTTAAAGCTAAATATATATTGTTTACACATATTGTTGATGTTATCGAAATTATTTAAGATTAATTTGCCTAATTTTAGGCTGTTTATAAAATTCCCTGTTAATTAAATGAAATTGCATTTTTTTCAACCAATTTATACAAACAATTTGTAATTTAGATACACCTTCCTCCATTAAGCTAAATCCATTAAGTTGTTTGTCTGCATTTAGTATTTTAAATACAGGTGTACGCACGTCAAATATTTACCCTAATTGGGCATGCACAATTTATATTGATGGGTCAATAAGCCCTAATTAAAAATTCGGTGTTGCAAACACATAAAATATTTGGTCGATAGATTGTATATTATAGTATGTATGTATAGTACACCATTTTATACATCAAACCATTATTATATACCTTCATTTACCTTCTTTTTTTTAAAATAGTAAACGTTCTTGTTATACATATAGACGCGCTTAATTAAATATTCAACGATCGTATGCCAAACATTATTGCAATTGCTATGACCAATCAAAGCACATTTATAAGATTTAAGGTAAATTGTGAAAACCCATTAAGATATATTTGATTGGCGGCCATATTGCTGTGGAGTGCTCAAACAGCGCACATACGCTCTGTTATACAAGCGTAGGATGACAGTTAAATGCGATTGGTAATTTTGATATAGCGAAATGGCAAATGTTATAAATCAACATAATTAATCAATTAATCATGCAGTAGTTAACAAAGTAGCTGTGCAAGTGGGTTTCAATTTAACGCAGCCAGGTAATTATGTATATATAATAAAGATATATACGTATATATATTTTTTAAATAATAATAGTACTCTAACTATTATCAAATTTATAACCATTTTATAATGGCAATAAATGTTAATTGAATAACAATTAATATAATTCTAGGTGTTAAGTGTTAGTAATACTAATTACTAACGTTTTTTCCTTATATTTTTTGCAGTAATAATACGTCTTTGAGAGATATCGTAGTATCGTAGACATCAAAACTACATCTGTTTTTTTCTTTTTTCTTTGGAAATACTTTCAAATACTCGTTTAATAAATATATAGTTGGAACTATAAATTAAACACGTCCTCTTTTCTATGGCGCGTAGGCACTAATTTTAGTGTCCAAAAAAAAACATTTTGCCCAATATTATAAGCACCTGTTCGATAAGAAAGACCCAAATTACTTGATAACTTTTGGCAATACTTTAACTTATTCTTTATTTTAAATTTTCACTATACTTTGGCTATTCTCTTGGGTATCAGCTTGGGTATATCTCGTTTCATTAATGTTATACCTGCAAAATACTATCCGGATTTTTTTCAAAATATTTATATCAATTTGTGTGAAAAGTAGTGATTGGTATTTCTAGCCACCATCTATTTGGAGAAACGAGAGGGTTCCCAAAAATGTCTTGGTCAATTTAAAGAAAATCGATGAGGAGGGATGAAAAACAAATATACCATAAGAAGAAATTTAGTGAGAGCAAAGTAATTGATTTGATGGAATGAATAAAATGGAGATTTTCTGTAATGTGGTGGTGACATAAAAAAAAGTATATTTATTACAAACAATCAATATGACAAATTTGAATAAAATAATTATTTTAATAATGCAAACGCACCACTTTAACATTTAAATATCAATTAAAGAAAAAAATATTAAATTAATATGTTGTCACTTTAAATGATTTCCATATCACACTTTAAACATTTAACGAATATGATTATGAATAACCATGACCAAAAGTTTCGTGATCTTCACATGATATCTGAAAATAACATCAATCACACGCAGCCCGTATAGTGAACGGCCTTCGCATTCACAAAAACGGGATTTTTTTTTTTTTTTTTTTTTTTTTCAAAACAGTGTATTGTTCCGTGACAGAGGTTTCTTAAATTAAAAAACGTAAACAACAATCATCGATAGACACGAAATCAACATGTGTTTTTGTCTAATTCTTTGATTACAAATCGTTGTCTCTGCTGTCATGTAAAACGCTTTTAGCGTAAGTGTTTATAAATATAACAAAAACACATACTAAACGCAAAATAGCGTGCAACTGAACTTTTCAGTTCAGTGGGTCAGGTTCTGATTATACCTTTGGCTATCATTGCTTTTTTTCCAGTCTCATATTGTTGTGTGATATATGAAATTGATGAAAATTAAAGTAATTTAGTATTTGTTTGATGGATGATTATGGATTTTCTAGGTTTTTTTTTTATATTTCAATAAAACTAAAATAATTTTTGTGTCATTGGTGCATTCTAATGGATGCATTAAACAATGCAGCTAATTTAGAATTGTCAATTTAAAAAAAAAACTATATTTTTTTATGTACATTAAAATGTACTTTGTTATTGATGATAATTATCGTTCGATGTAGATATATGTATATAGATACTTAAGCATATGAGGAAGTGATTTTCTTTCTGTACGCAACTTCTTCATTTTATTGATTTCGTTTTAATCGATTTCCCTTGTTATTTGTCAATAATTGAATTTAAATCACTGAGTACAGTATAGAAATCTTCCTTACTTATAAACTCATAGTTTTGTTTATTTAGACCCTGTTCAGCGTTCTTACTACTATCATTATGGTCACCCGGAATGTTTTATTTTATTACTTATATAACAAAAGACCTCAACATAGTAATACTTATATAAATCTACATTTGACATATCGTAGTAAAATTTAAATCGAGTTCAAATACATACATAACTATAAAATGCATAGCAAAACCAAACCGGTGACAGATATTGAAATGAACATCCCTTATAAATTTTGAATTTACCTACTTCACTAGAGATCTATAATCAACTCTAAAAACAACTCCGCATGATCGTTACGTCCGTAACCAACGGAAAGTCTAGTGAATGCTGATTAAACTTCATTTATTGGTGGCTTAAAGCTTGAGTTTAGGATTTCCCAGAAGGATGGGCTGGTAGATTGACAAGTCCGTTCAATACTTCATTGTTTAGTTTACCAATTCTTTAATAGAATATAACATAACATAACATGATATAACATAAGTACCTAAACTACAATATATGCTCATAGATACATACATACATATATAGGGGGAAGTAAGGTTTTCTTTTGATAAAACAAAAATTTCATTCAGTATAGTTTTTTTAATTATTTTATATAAATGTAAACAGTAATAGATGTAAAAAGTAATAGATATTTTTTTTAAAAATTTAAAAAATCTTAAGTGGGTACTATTGCTATATAAGTTCTATTCTGTATAATCTCTGAGAGAGTATTAGTGTCCGGCATTAGGTGCTGTCCGTCGTTAAAGGACTTCCTCCTACGTTTTATGTATAGATAACTAAAAATTATTTATAGCCTCAAGAGTAATGAATTACTTTTGTAATGTGATCAACACAAATCCAAATGTCTGTAAAAAATATGTCCGTATGTATTTGTGTTTTAATCGCAACAGACTTAAAATGAGCCGTTGTTTGTCTGTCATAATACAAGATCCCTATATTTACCACAATTAACGTATTTATTCATGGTCTCGTCATTTAGACACAGTTTGTGTTTGAACAAATAATACTTATACCTTTTATTAATTATACCTTTAGTGTGCACCCAATTCCTTCTATATAACTTATAAATAAATGTTCATACAATACTTATGCGCACACATCAGATTGTAATTTACTTTACAACAAACAATCATTACACGTTTTATGGAAAGTCTTCTATAAGACAAGATTGCTAAACGAGATGCTCATAACTTTTTCAAAAGTATGGAAGCGTGAAATTTGCAAGAATTTTAATTTTTTTATTTTTCTTCTTTACATATATATGAAAATAGATCCGTGCATGGCACAATATATAAGCAAATGAATTAGTTCAATTAACATATTAATTTGTAATGCACTTCAAAACTGGGATCATACTTATAATATATGTTGGCTACTATAAAAATATTATAAATAACCTTCCTAAACCCTAAATTAAATTGTTGCTGATGGTTAGTCATCTAGAAATGTTTTTTTGTTTCCTGCTTTGATCTGTGCACCGTGCGAAATTTCCATTTTTAAAGTTTGGTTGAAAAATGTTTATATGTTTTTGCTTAAAAATTGTACCAATTGTGATTGACCGTACTGTAATGTGATTAAAAAAAATGTTTTTGTCATACTGTCACATAATAGTTTGACTCTCTACAAATTTCAAATTCTTATACTGGTAGGTATCCCAAAAAACGATTAAATTTAAAAAAAAAAACAGTAGCAATAGATTAGAATTTATTTAGATTTAGAAGTTTTTTTATCACTGTCAATCATTTAGTTTAGATTAGTTTTAGATGCATTGCAAAAAAACGAACTAATGTTGCTGCCATCATTTGAATGTGTGAAATAAATCATACAAATTTCGATTTCCCTTGTTGAAGAGAGTGTCTCACAAAAGTTGTTATATTTTAGGCACGTGATTGCATGATCTCGATTCATTTTAGTTTGCCACGTTTTTATCGTAAAATGCCAGTTTACACGGTATATACATATATATATATGTATATGTAGGTATATATGTATAATATATCGGTCAAAAACACTAAAAACGCAATCTCATCCAGGTATGTACACGGTACGTAAATAGGTATAATAAACAACTAAACTGTAAAATCGTTCAAAAACGGA
This sequence comes from Platyura marginata, assembly GCA_026745375.1. Classification (NCBI taxonomy): domain Eukaryota; kingdom Metazoa; phylum Arthropoda; class Insecta; order Diptera; family Keroplatidae; genus Platyura; species Platyura marginata. The sequence goes on from JANSTT010002552.1 coordinate 7,511, forward strand.
AAAACGCAATACCTTCGTGACGTCACATCCTTTTGCCATAAACACAATAATCATCATATCAGAGAAACAAAGTACGACGTTATCTGTTGCGTTATGTAATGGCGAAGTGAAATTTTATTTTCCTTTACTTAATATGGACGTTTCTAATGTTAAATAATAATATCCATTAAGGGCATATCGTACGGGATTATATGGTTGGTATTAGTGCGTGATTGCATGATGCACATTTTTCACGCTTTCAATTATGCTTACACCTCCATTTTCATATGCATATAAAAGTACGTTATGTATTAATGGAGGCGATCCAAAAAAGTGCTTTTTAAAAAAAAAAAAAAAAAAACTACTCCACAACACACCCCCTATAATACTACTTGCATCAAACAACAACAAAATCACATGAAGTGGCCTTTATTCCTAAGTGAATTGTATGTATGTATGTACAATTTTTTACGGCGAATTTATCAGTGACGTCACAACATGCGAGTTTTATAATTATGGTTCACCTCTATACCATGTAACATATTTCGTATATGTATTGGGACTATATATTATAATACCTTATAATTGCGTGATTGGAACCGATTTATATGGTGACGTCATTAATGCTTTTTCCAGACTAACGAAATTTCAGTGCAGTCACATGCAAAAATGAATGCAAAAATTGACAACCCAATTGCATGCAATGTTTTGTATAATTAAAATTATATGAAAAGAAAAAAAAAACAAGAACAACAACCTTTTTATTGTTGCATTATGTAGATATGTAATGTATGTATATATGTAAACATTTATTTATGTATTATTATGACAAAACAGGAACAATGGGACACAAAACAACTCAATAATTATAGTAATTTTAAATTCGCTATTGACCGCCGCACATTATAATTAAGGATTGCCTTTTACCCTGTACTCATGTCAATAGATAATGCACCGAACGCACTCTTCTGTGTAATAATACTCTTAATATATGATGAATATGAACCAACAAAATGTTATCTGCGAGCAGGTGAAAAACACAAATTACTCTCTTTCTGCTAAAATTTGTCAACAACCGCTTTTTATTTTTTTATTTTTCCATCGTTACTTTTTGCTTTTTTATATATATACAAATATAAAATTATAATAAGCCATATCAGACATCATTTTTTTTATTTTTTTATTTAAAATAAAAAGAAATATTTCAGTCAGCTGTCCGTTCGCTTTTAGCCTACACACGTTCGGTAACAAACAAGAAATTATATACTGAACCATATGTCACAAGGTTTTAGTTAACTCACGTGTGACGTATACGTTAATATGGTCTATAATATCCTTTAATGACAGTAGGATAGGAACTTGGTATGTACTGTACATATACATACATATATGTATGTATGTATCTACAGAGTTTAACGAAATGAATTAAAAATTCATGAAGAGAAAAAAAAAACTTAAATTAGTTGTGGAAATAGATTGGGGTTGATTTTATATAAAAACAAAAATCAACTGACAGTTGAATGATGTTTAAAGTTTTATTGTTGTCGCGCCATTATGTTACTATTTTTATAAAAATTCATTTTTTTTAAATAAATATTTTACAAAAAATAAAATAAAGCTCTCAAGGGAATCTATTTCTAGATTATTCCCCAAAAACAATCAATAGATTGGTTTTACGTTTTATATTTTGTCATTTCAGTTCATATTTAATATTTCACCGAACGAAAAAATAAATATAAACATTCAGATCAGTTGAGCGTGACCACAGCTATCAATACAAAATGCTTCAGAATAATAGTAGGTATTTATTGAAACCAAAATAAATGCTCGACTAACGATTATATCTATCGATAAAGTTTAAATTTTTTAAAATAAGATCTTTAGATTAGTAAAGTACAATGCAAACTATTTAAAAGAAAATGGACATTACCATAGGTACGCAAATTTGACAAATAAATCAAAATTCAGGAAACCATAAAGAGCAATTTTATTTCATCGGGTCATACTCCATTAATCAATCGAATTTATTAGTTTGGGTGTGAATGACCATATAATTAACATTTAGTAGACCCGTTTATCAGAAAATACAGGAATTTGTAGGCCCATAATTAAGCACATGTAACGCAGTCCCGAATTATGTGGTGTTTAGTTTTTTTTTTTTTACAGCAAATTAAAATAATTCAACCTTTACAGAAAATGCGTACCTATATAAAGAGAGTAACGGTTGGACTTATATTACGGGCTGCTAGCATACGGGCCATATAGTTTTACCCTTAGATGTTTGCAGTCTTTTGCTGACTAATGCATTGCATTTGCACAAATCACATAAACATTATTATGCAACATTTGTATGTTCTTTTAAACTAATTTGCCTAACTTTATTATTTCATTTAAAAAAAAAATATATCAAAAAGTAATCAAGACGCTCACAACTCTTGAACAATATAAATTTGTTTAGCATTTGCGATGAGACAAGATAGTGGCAACGTTTATGTTTATAATACAATTTAACATTTTGTACGCAGTACTTTCGAAACACAACAATATCCATAATTCACCGTCCGATATTAAACATGATCTTACATTAAAGTTAAATTAATTTCCAATTTCCCATATTTATAAAACCTCCTTTGGATAATCTCAAATATAAATCGGCTTTAATAAAATTGTACTTTGAAATTGTTTAATCATGCCGGATAAGGTGCTCTCCGTTTAGTTATTGTAAATAAATTTATAAGGAAGAAACATAAGAATTTGAGCACGAGATATCAGATATATTTACGGTTTATGATTTATGGCACATTGTTCTGAAGAACGAGAAGTTATTTTGGAACACTTTGTTAGTACCCCCAACTAATTTATTTTATTTTATTTTATTCTTATACGTTATAGAATTTATTTTGTTGTTTGATCGCAGCGCTCAGTATTGTGAACACCGTTCCGAGGGTGTTCGATATAGTTAAATTGCACCTTTTCCAATGGAATGTTAAGTGAAACAATTGCGAAATGTTTGTGAGAAATATTAAGTATTAAATAACAAGTACAATATATCTGAGGCACATTTAAGACCAAAGCAAACCTTTTTTTTTTTGTACATTTATTGTATGTCTAATTGAAGTAGAAGATAATTCAGTTGCAGTGTTGTTCCAAGAATGTACATATTTCGTGCTTTTTTTGGGAGTAGGTACTTTTTGAGTGATTAAATACGTACATAAATCATCATGAAAAAATACGAAATTAATTTTACTACTACAAAATCCTTTTTCTAGTCCAAACAAAAATTATGAAACTATGTATCTTATCGTTAGTGCGGAACTGATGTATTTTGTGCAGCTGACATGCATTTATTTAAATTTATATAGCGAATGCTGATTTAAAAAAATATCCATATAGCAACTAAATTACAACAAATTTTGTAGTTCTCTACTTTTTTTCCAGTAATCAGCCACTTACAATGTAATAAAATGTGATTAGGTAGCTCTGAACGGTCGAACAGAGCGGATACAAAGGGGGAAAACTGTATTACATTTTAATAATAATTAGACCGTAGATAGTATAGTGCTGGTCATGTTGCGACATATTTTTTTTAAGAATCCTGTGTTTTAGTATGAAGATTAGACCTCTTCAAAATTTGTATAAAGACAATGAAATCCGAATTTCAATGTAATACGACTAAAATTTTTTTTTTATTAAAAATGTACATTTTAGACAGACCACACTTTTATTGACACTCATTGATACCTCTATAACTGTAGTTAGGTAATATTCTAACCAACTAGCGCCTGAAGATAAATAATGATATTTTAAGATTACAGCGATGGCTTACTTAAAATTTACCGTACGGCACAGAAACTTAGATCGTCAAACTATTAATTTTTTCATTTTTGTCTAATTTCATCATAAATTTTAATTTTTTTTTCTTAAATTTTCGAAGAAGTAGATCGTATATTTTCTAATTTATATTCTTAAAGCTTATGAAATTCCCTTAAAAAATACATCTATTTCTAAATTTGTTATTTCAATGCAAAATAAATGAAAAAAACATTTGCGAAAAGCCGACAGTAAATATCTCACCAAAATCTATATTCTGAACAGTAACGTGTTGCGTTCTACCTATGCAAAGTACCCCCGAAATTTTAACTATAATCCGTATAACTTCGGCAATTTATCTTTTTTTTCCAAATAATTTGTATTCAGTTTTTTTAAAAAATATTGAGAAAATCATCAATATATTCAACTCAAAACTGAGTATTTTGCAGGCTTAATTTTCCATAGATCCAGTTTCTTGATAATTTTGTTAGTAAACCGATAAAAACCGATACAATGAAGGAAATTATAAGGCATATAGTAAGAATTTCAAGAGCCACTTTGCATAGGCATAAATAAAACCCACGCTACGTCGCTGGTTCTCATCATAGGATCAACCATAATATACATATAGGTAGTACTACAATTGTTATAATAAACGGTGCTAAAGCTATAAGAATTAATAAAGTGGCCAGAACCGCAGGTGACTCTATGTCTATGTTATCATACACTAAATTTTAATAAAATAAGGTTTTTTTTATTTTATTTTATTTTTTTATTTTTCTTGTTACCCGAATATGCATTTCTGCATCAATTAAAATATTATTTCTCCAATATCTAAATTCCATGCGCTCGAACTAATGCAATTTTTTCTTTTTTTTTAATGTAGATAATATAAATCAATTTTAAAAAATAAATATGCATAACATTAACGATAAAAAGAAAAGGAAAAAAAAAACAAACAAAAAATTAATTTAAATATTTATAAAGGTGCGTTTAATAGTCCTTTTAAAACCAATTAACTTAATATTAATATGCAAATTTTATGCAAAATGCTACAAAATAAACATTCTTTTAAAAAGGTTCTGTTTTTATTTAAAATATAAAAAATAACAAAATGAACCAAACTACAACAAGATGTCTTAATTATTTGGTCAAAAGGTGATGAATTCAAGTTGTGGTCAAGATTGTATCGATAACATTATACATTTGGAGCAGCTTTAGGTACTTGATACTACATTTTATATACGTTAAGGGGTAACGCGACCAAAAAAAAAACAAAAAAAAAAGGTTCACAGAAATAAATCAAATGGTTAGTTATGTTCGGTTAAATAGTTTTGCCAGATGAACAAAATAAAAAAAAAAAAAAAAAACCAACAACTCCCGGTATATGTTCTGATCTTTATATTATGGACCCGTTAATATACTAAGCGAACAGAGAAGAGCCATATAATTAGGTTGCCATAAAATTTTGTGAATGAAAATAAAAATTGAATTGAGAGTTTAATTAGCGCAAACGGAAAAAGGTTATTTTATTGTTAATGTAAATATTTATTATTAATTAAAATATTTGATGGTTTGATGGATCGATTGATGTTTACACATATAAAGAATGAAAAGGTTGTAAATAAAAGGGCCATAATAATGAAAACCACTCTTAATTATATTATTATTTTTAATAAATAAGTATAGGTAGTATGATACTGCAATAAAAAGTGCCAGAATTGCGTTCGTTAATTGATCATTAAAAAACTAAGTTTTGTTAAGTATAAATATTCATTGTTGATCCTGTAGTTAATCCCCGGATGGACGAAATTTGGAAAATGGTTTTTTTTTTTGAAAATTTAAAATTGCAATACATTTAGTATGGAAAAAAGTTCAGCTATCACACATTAGTCTGGATGCACTGATGAATACTACTAAACGATGCTGGTTATACACTTTTAAGCAAACATAGAATCGAAGAGATTGGAATATAATTGAATAGAATCGAATAGAATCGAATAGAATAGAATAGAATAGAATAAGGAATCAGTACCAGTCTACAGCTAAAAGACTAGCCAGCACATAGACCAATTTAGACTAATTATTAGACATTGGATTCAATCTCGGCAATATTCTTCATTTTATTATATTTATATTTATATTCAAAATATGCTGTTAAACACAAAATTGCATTTACAGTCAGTATAAATGGATTCTTTTTTAATTACCTCTGCCGGGTGTTGATTGAATTCAACCAATAAAAAAAATATTATTGGACTTCAAATCAAAAGGTAAAATGATCAGTATATAGAAACTTGATGGAAAATTTATATTTTTGATAAAATGTAATTCAATAAGAAAGTAACTTGTTAGTGTTATTCTATTTTTAATTAAATTCACTATAAGTAAATAAAGATTATCTTGTCGTTAGAAGGAATTTTTTTTTTAAGCACACTTTTAACACAGATAATACCTTTAATGTAATCCTGGTCAATCTTTTGTAATCCCATTAAAGCTTTGCTCACACAAACTTTTCACTCATTCAAAGTCAACCCTTTTTTTGCGCCTAGCTTCACATGAAATTGAGTATTGTATTACAAATCCTATGTAATACCACCTGGACTAATAACAAAATAAAAGAACAATTTATGGTGAAAATGATGAAAATATACACATACATACATATACACATATACACATTTATACATAGGTAAGTATATAATATACCTATACTTACATAAATGAAAATTAATTTTTATTAGGTGATTTCTCCATACGGCAATGTATTATAATTAATTTTTGTTAATACAATAGTTTGAATCAACATTAAGTTCAATGAGCATTTTGAGCCTATTAAATTAACACTCAATTACATATCGCGTGTCTATTAGAAACGCTTTGGATATAATTTTATAATTCAAATCACAAAAATATTATTAATTAATAGACCAAAAATTACCCATATTCTAGGCATATTGTAGTTTAACAACAATTATTGATTAAAACACCGTATCTAATGTCATTTACAACAAATTGAATGAATTTTTAAAGTCAGTAAATGTTCCATAATTTTTTATTTTTTCATTTTTTATGTTTTTATTTGAATTTACACAGAAATTGATTTTCGTATATTTTTCTTATGAAAATTTATGGAAAAACCTCCCTTCTGTAATTTCTGTTTATCCGCAACACTACACAAATATGTACATTTTTCCACAAGAAGTCAGGCAAGGAAAATTGATTGTTTTATTATGACAAGAAATGAATGATTGTCTTAATTAAGTTTAACTGAACCAATAGAAGGGAAAAAAAAATTGGTAAACGAACAAATACAAAAACGGCAATTTTGTATAGGTGAAATAAAAGGAAAATTTCGAACAGTCATGAGCCAACAGAAAAATGAACAATCGTGTGAAAATTAAGATATTTTTACCTATTTTTTAAAATTTTAGAGTGTTTCGAAAATGCTTTCCTCTAAGGTTGAACTTTTGTGTGATAATTTATTTTGATTTTGTTCTAAGAGACTAACTATATGAACACTTCAAAGGAAAATATGTAAATCAATCTATGAAACAAAATCCACAATCACAATAAATGTACCTCGTAAAGGTTCTTAATTCACAATAAGTGTTTATATATAAAAATAAAGAACCACATTTTTCTTTTACTGTTTGTTTGTTTGTTATTTTTTTTCTGGGTTACTTTTAAAACGTGTCGTTTTCTCACCTTAATGTTAATTGCTACCGTTTGATTCACAATCACAAAAACTGATAAATTGTCTGGAAGAACGATGAGGTTTGTTGGTTTTCGTTCACGGTTACACACAATTCAGACAGTGAAATAAATAAATACAAAACGGAATGCAAAAAAGAAACAAAACAAAAAAAAAACAAAACGAAAAGTCAGAAAAAGGAAACAAACAAAACAAATTTACAAATACAAGGAATGAACATTAATTTATGTTGTTGTTGTTTTTTTTTAAAGAATTTTTACAGGTAAATTATAACAGATCGAAGATTATTAATTAGACGGATCCTTAATTAAAATTGTGTACTTATTTTTGAAGTTCTTTTGTATTATTTTGTTTTTTCTTTTGTAAAATAAAATAAAAATACATTTACCACAAGCTACAGACACAATAAACATATAGATACATACAGCATAATATACAAACATCTTATCCTTCCCAAACCCAGCAGCAACCGTCGTATACCTACTTACTAAGTAACTTTAGCTAACGAACAAAACTCAAAACTACTGGAAGATTTTACGTTTGATATGAGAGTGTACAAAATAATTGGAAACTTTTAGTTTTTTAAATGAACCAAATGAGGTGTTGAGATTTATTTATTTTCAATTTTTTTTCTTTTTTTTTTCTTTTACATTTTTGTTGTTGTGGGTGCGAGGAGAATGTGATTTCAAAGTTTCTGTGCGCAATCATAAACTTGTTTTAATTTTTCCAGTAAAATCCAAGTAGGTAAAATAATCATCTAGCAAAACTTCTTTACCTTATTTTGTGATAAAAAACAACTTTTTTAAACTAAACTCAAAGGATTTAATTTGATATCAGCTACAATTCATTCGTTAGAAACATTTGGATATAAATAGAACTTGATACTCAATAGAGTGAGTTAAACCAGGTATGTTTACCTATGTATATAATAAAAAAGCCCTTACTGTAATCCTTATTGTGGATATTGAACAGTTATTCAAAACTTAATTTCCGAAATAGCTTAACTAACTGAGCCTCAATGATTTAGCCTTCTTATCCCTACGTGGGGTTTTTTTCTTGGCTAACTCCACAATTTCTCGATATATCTGTCGGTTCTCAGCCAACGTCGATTTATTCGAGGCTCTTGATGGACATCCCGCTCAACCCTTTTTCGGTAGGTCTTTTTACATCATTTCAGGTAAAAATACATGTTTTTTCTAACATTTGAAATATTTTGTTCGTAGAATCAGTGAATTTCAGCAAATTTTTTTCCTGAAATGTAGCCCTAGAGCTACAGTTTTAAGTGGAATCCGAATCACTTAGCCCCAAGTTCATCAAATGATTTTATTAATATTGGAAAATTTCTTCCCATTAAAATTAACATAACCTACAGTTTCAAGTGGATTACTAACCGCCCGACTTTAGTGTTGATTAACTAATACTTAGACTTATGTAAATGTTCAATAGAATTGGTTTTTTTTTTTTTGAATCGAGTGAGAATTGATCACGATCATCTCAGATGGGTTAAGCCCGTATATGGATGGTAGTTTAGGTTAACCTAACATATGGATGGTAAAGTGATTATAATTAAGGGTTTATCCATACTTACTTAATTCTGACAATACAACAAATAATTGGTTAATGTCATTTTTATACCATTTTTTTGTTATTTGTCAACACAATTTAGAGTTTTGTCTACACACACAATGTGTCTCTGTGTTCCCTTTGGATGGCTGTGGCAGGTTACGCAAAATTTGTAATATACATCTGATGTAATGCAAGTTTTGAGTGCCAGAATCTCTGATCAAAATAAATATGTCATCATTAATCATAATTAATAACATGTGTTTTAGTATAGTACATGTTTATTTATATAAATTTTATATTAAACTTACTATAATTTAATTTCTTTACGTAATTTCATCGAGAACAGTAGTCTTTATTCGCTAATTTAATTTAAATTTATGTAATTAAGAGATGAATTAAAATACGTATATATGTACATACATCTCTTCGATAACCATTAATCAAATATTTAACCACCTTATCTATTATTACTATTCTAGTTAGAACAATATAAATCATAATAAAATTAATATCGACATTTTTCTTTCAGTCTTAAACCCCCGCCTAAAGATGGTGTCACAAAAAGTAATCCATCGAAAAGGCATCGAGAGAGGCTGAACGCTGAACTGGATCTCTTAGCATCATTATTGCCATTCGAGCAAAATATTCTTAGCAAATTAGACCGACTGAGTATTCTTAGATTATCTGTTAGCTATTTAAGGACAAAAAGCTATTTTCAAGGTGAGTACATTGCAAAATATTTCCAATTTGATTCTTAATTTTTAAATGTATGTACAGCTATCATTTCTCTTTTTCAGCACGCCCTTTTCTATGTACCTCTCTATTATATACCTACATATTTACCAATACATAATATTCGTAGTTAGATAAAAATCGAGTTCACATAAAAATATGAAAAGAAAATGTTATTAAAATATATTCTATAGGTATTATTTGCACTCACCCTTTGTCTTTTATATCAAATAATATCCCATCAGCCACAAAATAGAGAGAAAAAAAAACCCCCATTGACCTCGCTATAAAACTAACCCTTAATTACGCGATATTATGTACATTAATTATCGTAATTTTAAAAATGTACTCTATGGACAGTGAATGAGGGGATATATGAAAGGAAACGTAAATTACATTTTTAGTGCAATTAAAAAAAATATATATCTATACTTAGGTATATATGTATATACATAGACATTTGGTATTTGGCAGCTATTAAAAATCTCATTTTCTTATACATATAGCACCAGTAATAACGGTGGCTTACCACAGCCTGAATATATATATTTTGGTAACAACAACAAGCCAGGTGGTTCTTGTCTCATATAAAATAGTTCAGACAGTTCTGGATGGGTTGGGGTGAACAATATGGTCATAATATTAGATGATATTTTATTGTTTCTACTTTAATACATACATACTGTACATATGTATGTAGGCAGAGGTGCATGTGATGTATAAAATTAGCAGCAGAACAAATAAATAAATAAAAATTTGATATAATAAATTTGAATTTAGTACGGATTCAGATAAATTGGCCAATTCGTATAGTAAATATCTTACATAATGCAGTTCTGGGAAAATTTTCCACCATTTTCTTCCATCTGGCAATTTATATCGCACATCCACCCAACCCATCTTGCAATCTATATAGACATAGACATTCATACGAAAAGTAAATTTGTTTTTCTTTTTTTTTCTTTTTTTTGGGTGATTCTATCACGCGATGGCGTCGTTAAAGATGTCTCTGCGCTTGCGTTCTCAAAATAGGGTGTAGACAGAGCAACCCCAAAAAAAAAAAAAATTCACCTTATTTTCTCTATTCTGTTGTTGTCTGAGGAATATTATACATATATTTTATGTATGACTGTGTATGAGCTACAGTATGAGCTACATCATGCATATGTATTGTGTATGTACCTGAAATATATAGCCTCTGTACCCACCGCGCCGTATATATATGGTATAATAGTACTTTCCATCAAATAAATTCTAAGTAATGATAACATTGGATTTTTTGGGGTATTTTTCGTCTGTAAGAAGGCAGTTTACTGCATAAATATGTACTTATGTATGTTATGTATATATGTATATGGTATGTACTATATATCTGTATGTTGTGTGGGCCGCCATTTAAGAATGATTTTTCGAAATTTTCTTATTTTAGTATAGAATTTAAATTTGAACATCGATTAGTTACAAGTTTAGAGAAATTTATTAGTAAAAGGAACGAACCCATAATTGGTATAGGAGAAGGAAACAACTGGATATTCTTAATTATGTAATTAATAATAACGTATCACGAATTTAACATGGTAACAGATGAGTGATGTGCCAACGCAAGACCAAGAACACCAGCAGTCTTGGTTTTGTACATTGGGTCTTGGTCTTGATTTTGTAGAAGAGTCCTAGTGCAAAATGTGCAATACCAAGACTAATTTTGCTCATCACTATAACAGATTGGGCAATCACAAAATAATATAATTTTACACAAAAATGGCTTGTACAGTATGATCATCAAAGAATTAAATTTAAAATACACAATAGGCACGGAAATAGATCTAGGCAAGGATAAAGTTGGCGATATATTCGTGTAAGAACTAAGGTTCTTCTAAATCTAAGCAAGAATTTCAATTATAAATCATATAATATTTGGTATTTATTAATTAACTAGCATTAGATAAAGATCCAATCATAAATTAATTTTAAATTTCAACAAAAAGGTTATACGATTTTGTAACAATAATTTTTTGACCTACTGTATTATAAAGACAACGGCTATTAAATTACCATCTCTCCATCAGATTTATCATAATATTAAAAACCCAGACGATGTATATCATAAACATCAAGGATCTTATTAAACCGATTAATTACCATCTCGAATGCATTTTTTTTTGCACTTTGTGTGTTCATCACATTAAATAATTCAATGTGTTTTGCTCTATAACTTTATTATAATTATTGTTGTTACCGATTTCATTCACATTTTTAATGATACTTAGCTGCAGAATGATTCCAATGCAATCTTTATACATATGGGTTTCCCTCATACTTAGTTCATACCAATTTCGATTTGATATTTAAAAAGCTTTATGGCACGTGGCAAGCAAAATTGTTCCGCTATTAGGGTTCTAAATATCACAAATACGATAGAAAATTAATGTACCGAAAACATTCCAATATGATTTGTTTTGATTGCTTTAAATGAATTGCTGGTGTGACTCATTCTCAATTAAATTACCACCAGACAACACTGAAAACCAATGCACAGTTATTTCTACACACTTCTGAGACCACACAAATATTATTGGATTAATCCTGTATCAAATATCAGCAAGTTTATTTAAAAATGAAATTTATTTATTGCAATACATGCGGGACGGGGACGGGCTCGGTTGAATATTTTGTTTTACTTGGATGTTGGAATTTTATTAAACACTATAGAATAAGAATAAGAATTTTCTGTGGGAATATGTATTGAGGCATTTAATTATTGGAATTTTGGATTACCTTTAGCTACATATAATTTTTACTTTACTTTCAACCAATTTTTTTTTGTTTTTCTTTTCAAAATTATTTTATATTTTATTGTCAAGTGAAATTACCTATTATTGTATTGAAGAGAGAACGAATCATAAAAACAATTAACCCCATTCATAATTTTTATTACAGTCTATAATTTCAAAAGTAAAAAATTAAGAAAATTTTTAATGAGAGTTTAATTTATCTATTTAATGTTAGTTTTAAAATTTGTATATATCCTGTCTAGCATATATAGTTAAAATATTTGGAACAACCTGAAAGACATTTATATCGAACTGAAATATTATATCGGAATAAAGAAAAAGGATAAATTCTTAGATAACAAATTCATAGGTCCGGATGTTTAGACACTAAAAACTAGAAAATAGTCACCTAAAAAAAAAACTGAAAAACAGATACTAAAAATTAGAAAAAGACTTGCTCAAGACAAGGCTCAAAATATTTGTGCGAAACTTAGCAGGTTTTTATAGTGAAATTTTTGGAGCGAAAAATCATTTTACGATTCTAAAGTTTTTTTTTTGTAATTTGTCATTTTTAGTTGCTCTAATTATGGGCTTGATCTCAATGATTGATTTGATTGATTGTGGAACATTTCTTCAGTCAACAATTTGAAATAGACAAAAAAATAGCAACTATAGTCAAAATAGACAGAAAAAGACAAAAAAATAGTAAAAATCATCAAAAATAGTCACTTTACTAAAAAAAAAACCAAAATTTCAAAAAAATACTTGTAATAAAAAAAATAATATTCTGGTGTTAAAAAGTAAAAGTTTACTCAAATCGACTATGTATTCAATTCACTTGCGTCAAAAAAGTAGAGAAGAGATTCTCTGATTTTCTATGCAAGAAAGGTGAATTCATTGTGGACATCATAGTAGAATTTTATCTTCGGCTAGTAGGTATTATTTTGGAAAAATTTAATTATAAACAATACAATTCCATGATATGTAAATGTATATGTATATGATTTAACGTGATTATGTATCTATGTGTAACAGTTTGTAGTGCTTTTACTTAATTAAAATAAAAATATTAACTAATACTCACATATATAATTTTAACAAAGATTATAAATTATAATTGGTTCAAGTCTAGCTACGAAGGCATATTATTTTTTAATTTATGCTAATTAGTATGTATGTTTCATAAGAAAATGCCAAAATCCCTTTGGTTGGTAATAAGATAGAATTTTCATTTGCACTTAATGATATATAGATTTGGTGAGTCACTGTACATTTTTTTGACGCTTTACTGTTGTGTAGTACGGCGTATGGTGACTATACTTTTGTACTCGTTACATATAAAACTTTAATGGAATGTCAACTTAACTGAAGGTATAAAAATCTTGATTAATTAAAAAAAAAAAAAAAGTCGTATATATACAAAATAAACTTTTATCTGATTTACAAAATGTATGAGGTCAAAATTTATTAACATAATGCTCGCACAAATTATTTTATTATTTCAATTTCATTTTTACTCAAAGCTTCCAACTTGATTTTTTTCTTTTTTTTTTTTTTCATTTTCAGAATAAAATGAAGGGGTGGTAATATGGTGGGTGGGGTTGTTTTACTCGTGAATATGTATGATTTTAACTTATATACCAACATAGCACAGTCTCTATATATAATAATATTACAGGTATAGCTAGTATAGGGCAATGTTGCCACATATATCACTTTTTGTTCTCTAAATATAAAGGAAATATTTTATTGATGTTATCTACGGTGTGGTGTAGCTTGCGGCCAAGCTTATATATTTTTGAACTTTTGGTTGTTATCTTAATGAGTTTTTTTATGATTATTTTTTTTTATTTATGTTTTGGCGTTATTATAGCAGAAAAAATGTTTTACATTAGAGACGAAAAAAAAAAAAAAATTATGTATACCTCTATACCACACACCATCAACCACAAACAAAAAAAAAAAAAAAACTATGCCCGGAGAGGTTACCAAATGACATCATATCAATTTCGTTGGAAAAAATTATATTCATTTCCGGCTGAAAACTTAACTGAAAATGATAGGAAATGGCGTATTTTGTAGTAAAAATTTTCTTTTTTTTTGACATTGAGCATTACAGTAGTTGCACCAAAAAAAAAATTTTTTTTTTTTATTTTGTAAATGTTGGTCGCGTGTTAATTTTACTTTGATTATTCATGGATAAAAGTCTGCCAACGAAACTGTTTGAAAAGTTTTTCCTTTTTTCCAGCAAAGAGGTCGGATATTTACCTGAAATTAAAGTACTTAATTTACCAATAAAATGTGCGATAAGAGAACATAAATTGTTTAACTTAATAAATTTTCTTTGAAAGTACATTATCTATTACAATGTAATACTATGGCAATTACATACTTAAATGTATAAGATAAATCATACCTATATTTATAGCAATAGATGTTGAGATATTGAGGAACAAAAAAGAAAATGCAAGAAAGTTAAAAAAGGGCCATTCATTTATTACAGTAAATTAAATTCAACAACAACAAAATTTTTATAATTTAATTAATTAACTTCACATAGCTATGTATACCGAATGTTTTTCCATTCGAGAATCTTAATATAATGTTTATTCCAACATTTCTAACTCGTCAAAAAAAACTACATATCACGAAATCACAACCTATTTATAATTAAGAAATGCCAGGTGCTCATTCTACTGTATTTCGAAAACTTTTTTACTTCTAGCGATAAATTAACGTCTTCACTAAAAAAAATCAGTGATACAAATATTTAAAATTTATTAAATATAAAATATCATCGATTAAAATCTAATTCGGATAAATGACTAAATTAGGCAATGATGATGCAAATAATTGAATTTCTTATAAATTATATGAATGGACTAATCACTTTTAGTAAAATATTAAGTGAAATCTAATTGTTACAACAATAATACTACAAATACCCTTAAAAAAAACTCTCTCATACAGTAAAAAAAAAATTTCTTCATACAGATAAACCTTTGTCGAAAACTCACGCATATTAACCCATAACAGACCATGAAATCCAAAAAAAAAACTTTATTGATAGATATACTTAAAACACAATAGAAACTAATAAAACCAGCAGGGGTGTGGACTATCTTTTCGGTTAATTTATTATGAGTGAAATGATCCCTCCAGCTTTGTAACATATGTTTTTGGGGGGAGAATTAACTGGTACAGATCCATGGACATTACAGTACCCATGTCAATATGTTGTCTTCGTATACATATATGTAGTTATATAAAAAAAAGGGGGAAGTAAACATTTACGAAATTAATTTCAAGAATTGATGATGCTGACGTGCGGTTTTAATAGAAAAGAGAGGAGCAAATAAAAAAAAAACCTTGAAATAATTATGCTGTGAAAATTATTTTTCTTCTATGGGAAAAAAAAATATTTTCGAAAATACCTAAATGTTATCGCCCCCGACAAATCGGCAAATTATTTTATATACTCGTACCTACCAAGCAACACACATACCTACCTCTATTAAAACATAATTATGTTCAATATGAATATGTAAACATAGTCCCTCTCTTAAATGAGAGGTCATTTATGTGCATTAATAATAAATTCGAAATATAATACCGCGACGACGGCATTTTCATAGGTTTATCGAATATACGAAAAATTTGATGGAAAACTGATAGAAAAGTAATTACCGTACGTTAGAACCATTCTAATTCTACATTATATATATGTATGTATGTAAGTTCTCAATGGTTAAAGTTCTGTAATGTTATTGAAATGATTAAGCAAATTCGTATCCGCATTGTATACTTCCAGTATTATGAATATATCACATGACACGCGTTACCTAATGTGACGTATCATCATTTTGATTGTAAATTGATGATGCAACAATTGGAAATATATTGAGTCTATAAACATTGTGGCAGAAAAGGGGAAACAAAGTCACTATTAAAATATAGAGGGATGAATGGTACTAAGAGTATAATATGTAGGTATACAATGGGATTAATGAGCATTTTCCCTGACAGATGGTAATAAGTGAAGATACTATGAACATTGGAAATAATATTGAGAAGATCAAATTGAGGATAAATTTTAATTAGTTTGTCATGAACGTAACTTAATTAGGTTTTATGTTTACAAAAAGTAAATAAAATAATGGAAACTATAGATTTGTGAGAAAACAATTAAAGGTCTTTTGAATCAAATACATATATATAACTAACGTTTTGATTAGGTAATAAAGTTACAAATATTGCTATTTTAAGCCACTGATAAGTATAATATTATTTGAACCATTGTCTGGAAAAACATTTTAATGACTACAGGAAAAGTCCTAGTAATTAGATTTTTGATCAATTATCAACAAAATTATCGATATCATTTTCGATTCCGATAAAACTATATCGATATGTCGACAAAGTTTTGGACTTCGATCATCGAAAGATGACCTATCAGCTTCTTTAGAAAGGTCATGTGTGGTATTGCAATTTAACCTCTAACGGTTAGACAATAAAAAAAAATCTTTAGTGAAATATAACTAATTTTTACTCATTCAGCGCAGATGATACAAAAGTAAACGACGATTATTGCAGAAACTACTGGACTGATTTTAATGAGTATAAAATGAAAGACTTCCGATCTCTATTTTTACTAAAGATCTTGAAAATATCACTTGTAGAACCAATTTTCCAGAGCTTTAACTAAAAACTTTTAATTTTTGTGTGACATTTTCCGATTTAGTGCTCGATCTTTAGTGTTCAGTAGTTTCTGGACACCCTGAATAAGCAACATTTTGTTTCTTCCTATTTTTGATTAGAAATGAGCGTTTTTAACCAAAAGTTTTTCAATATATGAGTTAATTTAGTTTTTCCTGGAAACTTTTGTTATTTTCTCAGAAAATTTCTCGATATGTACACAACCCAGCCATTATGATTATTTATTGAAAATGCAAGTATTGCTCATAAATAATTTATCAATGTCAAAGCCGTAATTTTACTTATAAGTAATCTGCCAATTTGTAGTCAAAAAAAATGTTATTTCACTGTCCGATATAGTGAACACAATTCTGAGTCAATTACTAAATTACTTTTCCTTTTATTAATTTCAAAATACTGCAAACACCACGTCAATGTCTATTGTAATTTCTTACCTATTGGCCGTTGCCCCATCTACAACCACTCATCAAGCAATGTCCATCGATAAGAATACAAAGAGCATAAATTAATAAATAAACATTTATTATCTATTATCCATTCCCAGATACTAACCTCCCAAAAACGTTTTTTTTTTGTTGGGGGTGCAATTTCGGCAAATCAATATTCCCATTTTGTACGTTGAGAGAAAACTCTATATAAGAATATATACATATGTACAACGTACAATGAATACCGTTCTATACCACCTATACCATAAAAAAAACACCCATCAAGCACCAAAGAAGCCAAGATGGCTGACTGAAACGGAAATGGAGCATCGGAAATGAATACAATTGCTAAAACCCACCCCAAAACTATATAATTTCAGCTGGTATGTATCCCCCACATCAGTAAATTTATCGTACTTCTTTCCTTCGTTCTCATTGTTCAGGGGGGCCAATATCTTTTCTACGGCCACAAAGACTACACACTAAAACTTCTACTCTAGGTATATAAAATACACATACACACACAAAAAAAAAAAGATATAAAAAGCAATTAAATTTATGGGATATTTTTATGTTTGACAAGAGAACTAAATTTATGGATATCATTGTTTCGCTATGATAAATATCCCCTTTTATCGTTTTTATTTAACTAAAAAAAGGAATTTTCTGTTTTGGTTACAGTAGTTATGCACAAAGAAAAGGAAGAAAATGGGATGCTATCCCATATGCATCATCATGACTCATATCGAAATAGAGAATTGGGTGCTTTTGAGCATGGGCTACTCGATGGAGATATGTTTCTTCAGGTAAGTACCTACAAATACATTTATTTGAATTTAAAGATTAAATTTACATAGCTCTATGGAATTAAGTGGTTTTTTTTGGGATAGATAGCTTCGTGTTCCAAAATTGATGAACCTCTAGCGGGCCTAACAACCTTATAATTCAGTTCAAAAATAAATTTATTCCTTGTGATGGAAAACAAAATGAGAAGTCTAGAAATTTGTGGAAAATGTTTAGCTTTTTTTTTTTTATTTCAATTTTCTTCCTGTTTTCAATCTTTTTCTACGTTGTTTTTAATATTTACATATTTCCAAAAAATATTAGGAGCGACCGCCACACAAAATTTGTTGTTTTTTCCTGCAAAATGGTTCAAATTTTTATTTAAATAGTGAATTGTTTTTTACGAGCCGCCACTGGAAGCGGTCATAATAATATAAAAACAACGTAACCTAACAATAATGAATTTTCACGATTCTCTCAGACATAAACATCGTTTAAGTTCTCGCTTAAGCTTCCTTCAAAGGCGGTAATAATAGCTTAAAGATTAAAAAGCTTTTTATTGTTATTCATTATTAATTTTCACACTTAATTTTTATATGTAGACATTTGGTGTTTTTAGTGAATGAGGTAAACGTTTATGCCACCTTATTCCATATTATGATAAATATTTTATGGCAATCGTTAACATCGGTTTGCTAGATTGTAATCTAGCTCTTTAGGTACATTATTATTATTATTAATGTGTGTATGAATATATCGATAGTTATTTGACAAAAGGCCCTTACCCTCCTTTTTCAAATTTTTCAGGAGAGAGAAAAACCAAATATTTTTACAAAGCATTTCATTGAAGAGAACGTTTAAAAACCTAGAAAAACCCATATTTTTTCGTGAAATTTATTAAAATCAATGATGTCAGATAGTGTAAAATATCCAAATTTACCAGATTTAATAAAAAGGCTATTTTTTTGAAAAAATTGATGTTTTGTCAAATAACCATCGATATACTATATATCTACTTATGTATAAAAATAATATTTATCTATGTCAGAAACCCATAACACATTTTTATGTACACATTACATTACATCTATGTATGTCTAATCAATTGAATCACTATTTCATCTAAATATAAATTCTTCAAACTAATATCTCACAACAAATATGTAACTACAGCTAAAAGAAATAAACTAAGGTCTTGACGACATCTTTAGCATCTGACGCTAAAAGTTCAACACCACTCAAAAAACGCCAAGCACCACGTCCAATACGATTGCCAAGGCGTAAAAGCGGAAAATTCGGTTTAGAATTCACTGAAATAATCTGTAGAATGTTTTTTTTTTTTTTTTAATTCCATAGTACTTCCAAAATTATAAGAACTTACCGTTATTAAAATTAAAAAAAATACAAAAAACGTGAAAACTTTCATTTTTCTTAGCTGTTTTTTTTTTAATATTTTCTTCAGAACTAACAGTCCCTACTCCAAAACATCAAGAGTTTTTATAGACAAAATTAAGAATTTGTTTTCATTTTAGGTTACACTTGATCAAATATCTTAATTAAATAAAAAATATTATTGCGAATTGCTTTTTATTTTCTTTGAAGTACTTAAAGATATTTTAGAGATGTTGTTGGTTTTAAATTAGAATAATAATAAAAAAAACAAACAAATAACAAATAAAATGTAAAGACAAACATAAAAAGTCAATTCAAGAAAATGCCGTAATTTTTTTGGAACTTCTTGTTTGCGATCTTTTTTTTATTGATAATTTTTTTTAAATTTAGGAAAGTTCTATTCAATTGTTTTCCCCTTGTCCTTTAAGTTTATTTATTTCTATTTCAAATGTTATAGACACGTCACAATTATATTTCGTTTATTCATTCCATAGTTACATTACAATTAGGGCTTTACGATAATAATTAATTGTAATTACCGGTAATTTGCGAACAAAAATGTTCGATATTGACATTGGTTACAATATACAACAACTAGGTATGACGCGACAATATTGGTAGGTACTTGATTAAATTGCTACTTATTTATTATTATTTCACTTATGTTAGTTTAAATTCATATATGATCTTGATTAGTTTTGATTGATTTATGAATTTAGTAAAACAAGAATCTTTTTAGTTCATCTTTTCGATGGAATTCTTCAATTTTTCTTAAAGTATTTATATCAAGTCCTCACACATTTTTATTATCGAAAAAACTGAACGGACCCTTTTATCGACAAGAAGAGGCACTTTTACAAAAATGTTGTGACAGTTAACCAGAATAGCTTAAGCCTTTTTTAGTTGACACGCGAGAAACAATTTAAATATTATACGCAATTATTGACATTTTTCCATGTGAACTAAAGTCAACTTAAGCGGCTTTGTAAAATGATTTTAGTAAAATATGGTTAGGACAACAAAGACAAACATGACGTCGACTACATCTAATTATTCCGGAGCTTATTGAATTTGTTCAAGATCTGCTGCCATACGCCAATTTAGCGATTTCAATTAATTTTCTACATTTATAAAAATGGTGAAAAACGGAAATGATTGTGGTGTATAAGGTCAATTCAATTGGTTAAGCGTTTATGGTTTGGCATTACGGTAGAATTTGCTAGCTATTTATTGATGGTCACAAATTATTTTCTTGAGGAGTGCCACAATGTTTCACCTCAGCCCCTACCGTTTTAATTTATTTGTTAACGGCATACGTTTTGGAATTTCGTTTATTATACAAATCATTTTAAAACCGTTCCGTTAAAATTTGTTTAAATCGAATAAGCTCAATTGACTATACATAGATAACTTTTCTAGTATTTTCAATCTTGAACGCTTGTTTGTTTGAAAGCTTAAGTCTTTCTTCTAAATCTCCATTATATGTTGTACACAAAGAAAAAAACAAACCAATTGAAAAGTTCTAAAAAGCGTTCAGTGATGTGAAGACAACCAATCATCCAATATAATCGTTCAAAACGATGCGTTCAACCAGTTATTTATGAAGTTTCTTTAGGTCACGAAATAGTTTAATTCGAGTATAACAAAACACGCCATATTATAGGTGTCACGTGTATAAGCGCAATTATAACACATATAAGACTTAAAGTGCATGAGAATTTGAGTGCAATTTATTTTATATATATGTTGCATGAAAAGGAAGCCGAGAATCATTGCAAAAAATCAACCTGTAGCTGGACAAAATCAATGAGATTTTAAAGTTTATATTGCGTGTCTGATCTGAAGCTTTTGATTGAATGTTATAGTTATATATATATATATATATGTATATACATGTGGGTAGGTTTTAGGTATATATATATATATATATATAAGTAAGTATTCAAAAATGAGTGTGGAATATATTAAATGGAAGCTCTTTAAACTTTTCATCAAAGAGCGTGTGGTTTGATTTTCGATTATATTTTATTTATCACATTGATTTGGTCATATAATCATTGTAAAAAGGTGTTTAAATATGTAGATAGATATTCATATAATATACAATTGATGGAAATTGGATAGTAGATATGTATAATGCGATTTTAACTTAAATTTCATCTATTTGTATAACTATATTGTGATGAACTGAATCCAAGCATCTATGTTTACATTATACAATGAATTCCCTTAAAATTAATTACTATATAATAAATTATACTAAAAGCCAAAATTTAATCATTTACCTTTGGGCAATATATAAATTGGTAAACAGAACATTAACCTCAATATTAGAAAACATATTTATTATATTCTTTTAAAAGTTGGCGGTTGGCGCTATAACGTCATATTTATTATAATTGTTATACTCATTATACTATTTCATTCATAATATTTTTCATAACAGTAGGATAAATTTACGGAGGTACTTATAAGTAGTAAGTTTAGATAAATCTCTTACCAGTTATTATATTTCTTCCGCCTTTTAATGATTTAAACAAAACAAAACAGAACAACAACAACAACACAAAAAAAAACCAAACGAAAAATATGAATCTCAATTAAAAAACAACTTACACTGAGAGAAAAAAAAATTGTTATATGAAAAAAAAAAAAACAAAATTATTTTATGAATAAAAATTGAAATCGCTATTAGGTCACATTTATAATAACCTTCTTATTTTGACGGATGATATTCTTAACTCCTTTCGTATAGAGATGGTAGAGATGACCGCACTAATGCGATTTTAATAATCAAAACAATTTCTGTTTACATTTTGATGATAACGTATAAGATTTTTGAATGGGGAAGAAGTATATAATTTTAAAAATTAGCTCTTTTTGTTAAATTTTAGTTTTTTTTTTCTTTTTCTTTTATAAAATAAAATAAACAGCTAAAAATCTTCTTTTTTGTGTGGTTTTTTTGTAAAATATACATCATAACTTAAATACATGTCTATGTGAATGTATTTAATTGTTTATTAGGAATGAATAATGTGATGATATTAATAATTATTACATAAAATGTATTATAGACGATAAATAATATTTCATTATTTTTTTTAGGAAACATGTCTAAAAGGAATTATTAGTATCACCATTTACCATTTACACATTATCGGTTTTATCTATTGATTTGTCTAACAGGGTACGATTGTAATTGGTTGGAAATTAGTTTTTTTTAATTAGTTTTTGCTACTCTTCTTTTGTATTGAGAATAGAGTCAATTGGTACGTCATCGATGAGAAATTTTGTTCGTTCTTGCATTATTGTTCCATTTTATAATAATTTAAATTTAAAATATTTGTAATCCTTTGATTTGCGCGATTTGGAAATTAATAGCAATATTTTAGATTGTGCGTAATCATTTCGCTACTGCATGAATTTTTAAACATTTTTAAATGGCACACATAGAGAGCCACTAAACAGAAGAAATTGAGTGGCACCTCTCACTGAACTTATCGTAAATCACATTAATTGTGTCGCTGAAAACATAGGCATATCTTATAAACGGATTTATTGTGTACATTGTCTAACCGTATATAGATTAACGAGATTTATTAATATTATCATATTAAACATATTAAGGGAAGAACGAGAACTCTCTAGCTCTAGAACCATATAATTATATCCGTAAAGTTGAAAAAATCTTAATTAACTTAACATAACTTTGATTAACTTATATGGGTAGGTACCTAACGATAAAAATCTCTGTAAATTTTAATTACTAATTACCCAAGAAGTGTGTAACAAATTAAGTATTTTTCAATTATACAGCAAAGAACATTAATTATGGAAAAATCTGTTAAACTATATAATAACTTATCGATAATTCAATTAACGTTTAACTTCTAATTTAATAATATAAGAAACCATAAAGGAATATCTGATGTTGAGATTGGCTTGTAAATGGTAAATCAAAATGTATTATGCTGCGATTAATAGCAAAATTATTTTGTATCAATCTGATACTAATGATCTATTAAGGCCGCTCAAGTAATGGCTTTATAGCTGCTAATTAACAGTCAGTTTTTGCAGTTATAAAACAGAAAATTATAGATTAAACATAAAATGTTTCATATTTTTAATAATATTGTCTGGACATGTACAAAAAGAAAAGAAAAAGAAGGTGGATTGCTATGTGTATACTTATCATGTCTGTATATTAACTTTTAGAAGTATATAACTAAGTATGTACCTAGATTTATTTGCTTTTGCTTTTTTGCTGGAATATTGTGTGTGCGGGGTTGGGTTCGTATTGATTAACCAATGAAAAGAAGCGCCTGTGCAAAATTGTTCTAATGTATGAGTATTTGTATACACATACATTGTACATATACTGCCTACCTACACAAGTAATTTTATTTATATGTGATCTACCTATCATTTATGAATACCTTTTAGTCTAGAGTCTAGACCACATATATTTTATAAAAACTATAATTTTAAAAAATAGGGAACGACAATAATATTTCTTAAAAAATTGACATTAACACAAAAAATGTTAAAAATGTTTTGAAACTTTGTATTTTTATATTATTTTGAATTTCAAGCATTTTTTGTCAAATACAATTTTTGACAAAAATTAACCTTTTAGGGTTCATACATTTTGAACATGAAAGGGTTAATCAAGAATTTTAAAAAAAGCTACTGACTTCCTGTTCATATCAAAAGCAACAACACGGGGTTTTACGCTGGTTAGTCGTAAACATTTTGTATTGATTTTAATTACTAATTTAATTGTTCTTGGGTAGTTTGGTTTTGTTTTGTTTTTGTTTTTTAATTATCTTATATTAATTAGATATAAAGTTACCTATGAATTAGGAATTAAAATTTTTTGTTTTATTAATATTTATGTTTTTGTATTTACTCAAAATTGTTATTTTACATTATCTGTAAAATTCCTAAGGTCTTAGGGCCTCCTGTAGACTTTTTTGAAATAAATAAATATGGACAAAAGGCCTGTCCGCTATGTGTTCGGAAATTGATTTTATGAGATACGTTGGTCGTTTGTTAGCAGTAATTTTTTTAAACGATAATTATAATTTAAAAAAAACAACATTTATGTATTTTTATATTACAAATTCGACTTTCAAAAAGTATCAATGAATTTTCTTTTGAACAATTATTTAGACAAATTGAAGAAAATAAAAATTAACCTAATAATATAAATCACACGTTTTTATACCCGTAGGATGTTAATCAAAGGGTATTATAACTTTGGTACGGAGTTTGTAACGCCCCTTAATACTTATCGTAGAAAAAAAATTCTAGGTCGAAATATGCATGTCCGTCCGTCTGTCCGTCCGTCCGTCCGTCTGTCCGTGATCAAGATTCCAGCCAAACGGCTAGAAAGCTGAAATTTTGACAGTTTATTATGTAGTCCTAGAGTAAGATCTCTATTGTTTTTGGAGCAAACCGGACAAAAAATAAGGGAGGCTGTGGTACAGTGTTCACCTAATTTTAATATAAACCATTCATTTACTCGAAAGGTAGTCGAAATGTAGAAA
>JANSTT010002563.1:0-84497 GCA_026745375.1 Platyura marginata
ATATGTACGTACATAAACAGCAGTGTACACACATACCAAACCAAACCTACTCATACATATATATATATAACACCTAAGACAAAATATTGCGTAAGTAAAACTCTTGACGGTAGTCCTGGTAGATATCTATTTATCAACATCTTTCGCTCTCTTTATATTTATGATGAAATTCTTATCAATTGTCTTGCATAATTAAGAAATAATTAATTAAACGACCTTGACATAGTACTTGTATTTGATTGATAATGTTAATAACTTGTCCAAGTTAATTACGCTTGAGGTTTATCTCGTCATAGGTCGGGTAGAGTGTATATTATTAATTATCGGATTCAACAGTTCGAATCAGAAAATTGTTTAAAAATTCACTGGGCTGCTGTGGGGTAATAGGTAATTTCAAAAATTTGATAAAATATCGATAAACAAAAAATGTTCATTTACTAATTGAATGATAATACGGCCGTATAAGTACAGGTGTATAGTATGTATAAATATATGGCAACACTACATACATATATTTGTTGGTACCACTAGAATAGAGAGAATACGCTATATGAATTCCATACACAATTGCCCACCCGTAAAATATGCAATGACAATGTTGCCAACAATTCAACAATGCAATACTGTTATTTACTGTTCGAAACTAAATATTACTGACCAAATGGCATAGTTGTAGAGGTAATGCGTTTGGAACGGGAGGTCCAGAATTCGATCCCCGTCTAGAGAAAAATATGAAAGTGTTTTTCTTTCGTCCGGGGTTTGAACTTTGAGTCGGCTGGTTTGGATTCCATTTTAAACTGTGGTTCTAGGGCTAGGACATCATTTCGGGGAATTCGACCATATTTGTAAATTCATTTTATTTTAAATGTTTATTCATATCAATGGTCAGTCCGCATTATAGTAACGATTGAGATTTTCTGCTATTCTCATCTAACTTACATAGTTTCGAGTTAGAAAATTCAGGTTCAGAGTTAATTTTAGGAACATATACAAAATGAATTATTCTCTAAGAAAAAGAGTGATTTATTTTATGATATCTCCAGAAAATTTGTCCGTACCACTTTTTAATTCAATTCTCAATTAACTAAGACTAAACAAAATATGAGACTTCTACAATATTTACCAATGGCATAGAAAAAAATCCAACAACTACCCAAACTCAATTAATTTCATGACCTGGAAATTCATTAAACTGAGAGAAACATATAAAAATCTATCCAGACGACATGCAGAGGTTACATTTTAGAAAAATCTAATTGATTTAACTCTTTAAAAATGACTTTATTACCTTTATGCTGTGAATCCCCCATACGTTCAAAACTTTTTTGCTTGGAATAAAAACTTACGGTAGGATTTAATTAAAAGTTAAAGTCAAGCGCCTCTTAACTAAAATAAACTACCTGCTTGCACTTGGTGGTAATATTCTGTGCTCAAGAATCATGTGTTATATATGTACTCTTAAGCGTGCTCTGGTAAATTAATTATTTTTAAAGCGAATTCTTCTTTTCAATTTCACCGACTAATTGTAATTTTCTTTTCTCAACCTCAACTGCTCTGCAGTAGATTTTCTATGATTTTTTTTTTTTTATTTCTTAGCTTTTTCAATTTTTCGTATTCTCATTGCCATTCAAGTTTTTAATCAAACTTTTCTGTCTGACATGTTTTTTTTCTTCTTCTTTTATTTATTTTTTTTCATTTTATTTCTTCTTCTGTTTAGATTGTGCCGTGAAATCTCATTTCAATTCCGAACACGTCTTCCGCACGGTTTGCTAGTTTATCACAATGTTAAAAATCCCGAAGGAATAGAACTGGATCCTTATGCTTTGTATGTTATAGTCGAAAAAGGACAATTAAAAGTCGTTCACGTATTTGGAAAGCATTCAACCAGTGTAACCGTTGGCGAAGGCTTGAACAGGGATGAATGGCACAGTGTAATGGTAGGTTGACGTTTTTTTTTGTTTTTTTTTTCTCAAAATTAAAATTGGTGAATGGTGATGAACAAATATTAAAAACAAACAAATATTAAAAAGAAAATATTTTATTTATTGTACGTGACCAAATAATTAGGTGCGAATCGATGTACATGGAGCCAGATTAATTGCACGAGTTGACGATAGCCAAGAAGAAGTATACTTAAAGGGGTTAAACCATGACACTAATTATGGTGTTTCAACAAATTTACCGTCAGTTGTGCTGGTTGGAGGTAAGGAATTGAAAAAAAAAATCCCCTACTCAAACCATGTCTTTTGAACGAAACCCCGTGTTCTTGTTAAAAAAAAGAGAAAAAAAAGGGGGGTTGTTAAGTTGAATTAATTAACTCATAATGTGCTTTTTTGCTCAGGTTTAAGTTCCGAAGAG
Organism: Platyura marginata; assembly: GCA_026745375.1. NCBI lineage: Eukaryota > Metazoa > Arthropoda > Insecta > Diptera > Keroplatidae > Platyura > Platyura marginata. Next base: position 2,359 of record JANSTT010002563.1, read on the forward strand.
AAATTGCATGGTGTTAAATACATAATTGAATCATTTGTTGGATGTATACGAAATGTGGTGCTTAGTTCTGGTAAAGCTGCGTCGGATCTATTGCCAATTACACCATTAATAGCTACAAAACATGAAAACGTTAAGGAGGGATGCTTCAATAAATGTCACACAATACATAATCTATGCTTTGTTGGTTCAAGATGTATAAACCATTATTATGATATATCATGCAATTGTTTTGGAACACACTATGAGGGTGAACAATGTGACATTTATAGTAAGTATGATTTTAAAGTTGTATAACATTTTTACAAATAAAAATTTTACTCGCATGCTCAAAATTTTACCGCGCGCAAAATTATGTGCTCTTTAGGGGGTGTAGCACAAATTTTTTTATTAAAAATGTATTAAAAGAAGATGAGGAAAGGGTGTTAGGAGAAACTACTGTCGTGTCACGTCTTACTCTAGTAAGAGCAAACCAAGTTCTTTTTGTTTAAATTTTTCGGTTCGGGCGGGGATGTCGACTGGCCAATCACCATTATTCTAAAATTTATCTTTTTTTCTAAACCTTAAAAATACAACAGCAATAAAACTTTATGCCTTTGAGACGCTAAGGGCAATAAAACTTATTTTATAAAAATTCCTGACGTATTTTCCACCATTAGCCAATTAGAAATTTGCCGACAAAATAATTTCTTTAAAATGAACCCTTGTTGCAAACTACCCGTGGTTTTTATAATGAAGCAAGAAAGGTTTTATTGCTCTTAACGAGATATATGTACCTAAGTTACACTCGTTAGACGTTGACTTACTTAATAACTAATTTTACTAATAAATTAATATTTAAACTAAATTGATAAATCCGTGAATACAACACAGTACATTTTTACCGATTACCGATGCCAGAACATCTCTACAAACAAATAAAACGTAAGAACAAAAAGACATTTTTCAGTTTCCAATTACCTTAATTACCCGGCCCTGACAATTACTCTTCTTGCATCGTAGAGATGCAATTATTATTTCAAGAAATACCTATAGAATTACATAGTGGCATTATAATTATCTCAAGTTGTAATTTAACTCATACTGTATCGGTGTACCCGCCCTACTACTAGATGCTAGTACATTGTTGTTAGGTAGTAGGTACATTTAATCGACATAATAACAAATATCTATGTAGGTAGGTACACAAAGAGTATACGAAATATTAGAAGAGCAATTGAATGTACATGAAATTCAATATTCTTAGAAAATCACAACTAAGGTAATTGCTCATTATAATTATAATGCATTTTTTCTTACCTACGTACATAAAATATTTATCACCCTAAATAACTAACAAACTATTTCACCTATTCACCACCTCATTATCACTGGAGGGTAAAATCATAAAAAAATTTTTTTACAGCTGCCACAATTCTCACCCTCCGTGGTTCCAGCTATGTTTCATATCGTATATATGACTGGAAGGATAGAGTCCATTCACCAATGACACGTATTAGTTTAATGTTCAAAACTCGATACGATGATTCGGCCCTATTCTATGCTAGCGGTGAATCACTGAAGCATCAATACATTGCCGCATCAATTAAAAATCATTCACTCTATGTGGAAATGGATTTTGGCGATGGCATTATGACAGCGGTACTTGGCGATGAATTGGCAAGTAACTATTGGCATAATTTAACGATATTCCATGACCGGAAAATTGTAAAAATCGTATTGGACGACCAAATGAAAATACTTGATATACCTGGACCGATAGCTAATCTACTATTTGATCCGGAAATTTATTTCGGTGGTGGTCCTGACTTGCATAAAAAGAAAGGTTTATCGTCACATAATAATTTTGCCGGAGCACTAAAGTATGTTTTCTACAACGACATATCAATATTGTACGAACTGAAAAAGGGAAATCCCAAAGTACACTATATAGGTAAGCTGGTATGGTATGGTGATAAATGGGAAATGTGTGGAAATCCATGAAAAATGTCGATAATCTTTAAATATTTTATATGTAGGCGTTTTAGAGGCCGAATTTTACGAGGCAGACGTTGAAGTTATACCAATAACATATCCTTTTGCGACATCTCATATCTGGTGGCCAATAAATCAGGCTGATAAACTAAATATAAAATTCGATTTCCGTAGTAATCGTACCACAGCCGTACTGGCATATGGAGAAGTTACAACTTCCGAAGGAAATGGATTTTGGGAAGTAAGAATAAAAAAAAAAAAAATTTTTTTTCATTCTTTTTCTTCATTTTCTTTAGATTGATGATATGATTTTTGAATATTTATACAATTTCATTTTCATGTCATGGTTTTTTTTCCTTTTTCTTAGTTAATTTGGTCGGAAGTAGCAGTCATTTATTTTGCTTAATCATTACGTATAGTATGCAGAGTTATTTAGCGTTGTTTGGGCCCACATACAACAATTTTCTTAATTAACATAATAAAATCATCATTTATGCTTCTCTAGTCTAAATCTAAATTATGTTTATAGAAACGAATGACTTTTTTGGGAAGAACTTTTATATAACTCCATTGCATATAGTCATAATATAATCAACTATCAATATGTGGTCGACGTATGGCTAGGTAGAATAACCGGCATTTTAAACACATAGGAATTTTACTCGACACCAATAAAATACAATTTCGTGGAAATGAACTATCCAAACTTGTGGAACTGTAAAGGGTTTTGTCTCGGTTTTGCCGGTAATGTTTGAATTTAGATTTAGTGAGACTTTACCACCAGACAGAAGGATTTAAGTGAAATTCATAATTTATCAAATAAAAATTGAAACGTTTTTAAAAAGGAAAGGAAATTTTTCAGCATATTTTTCAGCATACAAAATACTTTTTTTCGATATAATGAAAAATGCCGGTTAAAATCTTAGTAGCCGGGTAAAAAGCCAATAGCCGGTAAAAACGCCGATAGTTAGTAAAAACACCGGTAACAGGTAAAAACGCCGATATCCGGTAAAAACGCTGGCTGCTGGTAAAAACCCTGTTAGCCGGTATCCGCTAAAAACGCATATAACCGGTAAAAAAGCCGATAGCTGGTAAAAACCCCGGTAGCCGGTAAAAGCGCTGGTACCCGGTAAAAACACCGATAGTAGGTAAAAACGCCGGTAGCTGATAAAAACTCGATAAAAATAGAAAATCTCATTCCTTAAAATTTTTTAATATTTATCGACTATTATTATCTACATTGAATACATTTTGTGTGTGTTCCCATTAAAGTTGTCGACAATAAATCCCCGCCCCCCACACCACAATAATATATAATATCAAAAACGAGAAAAAGTAATTTCCTAAACATATTCCCCATCACAGTGAACCGAGGCTATTGCAAACTTTATGGATAAATGATATTTTTGTATAGCAAACTGGGGTCCATTTTCATCACACATACAAAATACTCGATATGCCCTTTGGGTGACATTTTATATGGCGGCAGCAGCACTTCACTTCATCTTCATTGAATATTTTACAAATCCCAGCTCGTTATACAAACATGACAATAAAATATATATTTGCCCCGTCATCTATACGGGAGTATTTTATTCAACATTTATATACAGAGAGATGAGAGGACAGAGGAATTCAACCCGACGACCTATCATCAAAGAGAGATAAAATGGTTTTTTTTTTTTTTTTTCTTTCAGATTCGTTTAGCCAACGATGAATTGAGCTTTGATTTTGTGCCAGACATTACAAATAATATCACCAATCCCATCAAAATACCAATTGAAAGCGCAACGTCATGGCATGCAATTGAACTTTCGTATAAAAATGGTGAAATTAAATTTACGGTCGACTATCGAAAATCAGAATCGAAAATGTTCGGTTTAACATTGAATATTGGCCACAAAGTAATAATTGGCAGTAGTTTGCGTGCGGCAACATCCGGTCTAATTGGATGTATGCGCGATTTGGAAATAAATGACATTATCGTTGAGCCACGGTATGTTGTGAAAACGGAACGGGTTGTTGGTGAGGTGGCACTAGACAATTGTATGTATATTGATCCATGTAAACGTCCAAATACCTGCGAGCATGGTGGTAAATGTTTTGTGAAAGATGATCGTATAACGTGCGATTGCAAGGGAACCGGATACATTGGGAAAAATTGCCATTTCACAAAGTATAGAAAAACGTGCGAAGAATTGGCATTGCTCGGTTATACAAAACCAGATGTCTATCTAATTGATATTGATGGTAATGGGGTATTTCCGCCAGCCCATGTAAAATGTGATTTTCAAAGTTTGGAAAATGCGACAAAAACAATTGTCGAACATAATTTGCCCAGTCAATTTGATGTTCGTTCAGCGAAAGAGGAAGATTTTAGCATTAGCATAAAGTACCGTGAATTTTCACCGGATATGCTACAGGAACTAATTTCCCATTCATTGTATTGTACTCAACATATCAAATACGATTGCTACAAGGCACCATTGGAATTGCATTCGTTCACGTGGTTTACATCGTCGGACAAAAATAGTGCCGTCGATTATTTGGGTGATGTAAAAAGGTAATTTACTCCAAATTAATTTCTAATCCAAAACAAATGAATTGCAATTTGAAGAGGTTCCTGTCCGTGTTCAGTTAATCGCACCTGTGAGGATCCCAGTCAAATGTGTAATTGTGATATGAAAGAGAGCAAATGGTTTGCCGATGAGGGATACTATTCCAGTGCACAGAGTTTGGGTATTACGAATATGTTTTTTTTGCAACAGAAAGATTTGGATGAAGAGGCCAAGGGCCGTATAACATTGGGGCCATTGGAGTGTGTCGAAACAAGTAAGTGAAACAAAATCTTTGTACGTTTATTTGGACAAATGGCCCGGCAAATTTTGCACTCTTTATTTACATATTTTATATATGTTGAATACTTTACAATACATACTATACTATAATATACCTACATATATTGTACATATGTACTTATACTAACACTTTCGTCAACTTCGACTGCAAAATTCGTATTTTGACTCACTTATTAGGCAAATAAAATGAGCACCTTCTCAATATTCAATATGTCGACGAAGCCGACGAGGCCAACGACGATTTAAAAGTTAATGAAATGTTTTCAGTAGTTTGAGTCGACTCCCAAGTGATACGAGTTTTATTTCTTAAAATAGACGTTCCAGTCATTTTATTATTGTTCGTACAATTTTTACAAGGAGAACTTAACATGTGTTGGTCCTTTAATAGTATCTCATACCATATGTCCTTTTTGCATAATATGCCAACACCTAACTTAAAGTTATGTGTTCGAGAAGTCCTCCATATGGTCCCTTCATCAAATTGTAATTTGTCTGACGAACAGCGTGAGGAAAATTTCAAATAAAGTTGTAAAAATAAATAGTTGCAATAAAGTTTGATTAAAAATATGTCTGTTGATGGTGAAAAACAAAACAATTGATCCGAGCTATTTTTCGAGCCTTTATCACCATGAGGGATTATCCATTCAAAGGAATATACTTGATATCTACTGTCAGCTCCATCGGCACACTTTCCAATAATTGAATCGTTCAAATTTCGTATTTCAGTTTCACTAAAAAATCCCGGTACTATTGCCATACATTTTTCAAAATCTTCAAGCGACATTGTTGAGAATCTTATCAAAGTCTCAGCATTGTTCAAAACCAGTTTCTTGTTTTTCGACGTTGTAATCATATTTAATTGTTTACATGTTGTGGCAGACCAAGATAACAAAAATTTGAATAAATCAATCTCTCCAATGCTAAATCGACTCAATTGTAGTATATTCTTAATTATATCGATAGGCAATCTCCTGAATGAATAACTACCCATCACTGCAGCTGTATCTATTTGTATCAATAGTTCACATTCATCCACGAATTCATTTCTAATCAACGATACTTGTTCATAATATTCACAAACATTATCAAAACTCAACTTTGGAATTAAATAATTACACACTTCTGTCTCCAATTGCTTGATGTCATATTTATCGGCAATAAACATAATATCAATGGCATTGTCCGTTGTAAAATTAATCTTGTCCGTATAGATCCATCGAAAAATTTCACGAAAAACGTCCGCTGTAAAATCGGTAATATAAATGTTTCGATTGTCTTTCCAAACACCGAGAAAATTTGCCGCAAACACTGGCGATCTTAATATTAGAAAAATACTATGAGATGGTATTTCAATATTTTCATTTTCAAAATGAAATGTTACGTCCGACAAAAATTTATTATTCAATAGAGTTTCAGTAGCATCGGGAAGTGATAACACTTTTGGTGCGTCCATTGGTAAACTTTCATTTAATTCAGTTAAATTGTTTAATGCCATTTTTGCCGAAAATTTTTAACACTCAAACTGACGTTTCCTTTAGCAACAAATCTCTATACAAATTTATTATTTATGAAATTACAATTTTAAGTAAAACGTATGACTCTGAACAAGGAGAAAATGTAACTATTGCCATAGCTACAATATTTTGTTTAAATGACCTCCAAAAATTAGTGGAAAATACACGAAAAAGATAGCAATATTTGCCTGACTGTATAAATATAGCATGTAAACACCTTGTTTAAATAATTTTGCATAGGTACCTACTGTATGGTACCAATCTACTATACCTGTGTTTAACAACATTCAGGTACAAAAATCGTAAAGAACTTTTTCATCTAAAATATTCTATGCATAAAGATAAATAGGACGAGAGAGAGAGAGAGAGAGAGAGAATATTTAACATAATCCTTGTAAAGACAATAATACCTAACACTTATCTTTCAATAAATCCCTACTAATGTTTCTGTCGTCCATAAATATTTAAAAGCACATTGAATACAAAGTCCAGCAATGATATTTTTCTCCCCTTATTATTACTTATCCAAATACCAACATTTTAATTACAACATTCCGGTCATTTGGGGTCGTTACGAATCCATTACACCATCATGATATGGCATTAATATTCATAGAAATTTCGAGACAGAATCATAAATTTCATTTAGCTCCGTGTATACTCGTACTCGATGTTATATATATATCACCGAAAAATGGAGAAAATTCTCTGTGTCCCATTCCATAACAAACAAAAAAAAACAAAAAACAAAGAGAAATTTATGCAAAAATTTGTAGAGAATAATGATTTTTAATAGAATTACCATTTCATTAATTTTAAGCACCCACCCGAGCCGATTACTTTTTTTCTCTTGTATTTTCCTTATATTCCCTTCAATCCACACCCACCATAATAAATTCCTTAATTTTTGTTTTTTTTTTCTATGTAGATACTCAAAAATTTGTGGTCACATTTACCACATCCCAATCCTATATTGAAGTACCTGGCTGGCGAAAGGGTGACATTGCCTTTTCGTTTCGGACAACCGGCGAAAAGGCCATTTTACTATTTCAACCACCCATTCGTCCGTATTACCCATCGTTTATGGTTGCATTAACTGGTGATTATCAGTTGACATTTAATTTTACATTAAGCACTGGAACGACAAGGGAGCTGGTTATTAATTCACATCGTAAGCTGAATGGCGGCGAATGGCATAAGATATGGATCGATTATAATGAGTATCATGTTCGATTTATGATAAATACGGATGTTCAGATGATTGAATTACGGCCGGAAGAGGAGTTTGGACCGTTTGAAGGGAGTATGTTTATTGGTGGTGCTACAGCGTAAGTTGAATTTGATATTATTTATCGTTAAATGTGTATAAAGGCAGGAAGAGTGGGGAGAATCAGTACATTTATGAGATTAAATAAATTCAAAAAACATTAATATTTCAAAATTCGAAAAAAGGGGTGGGAGTTCAAATATTTATTATCCATTGGGATCGAATGGAAAATATTAAATAATATAGCAGTGGCGGCTCGTGAGAATTATTGATCCCATCATCATGGGACTATTTAACAAAAAAAACTTACGTCATTTTAATGGAAGAAAATGGAAATTCGCTCACTGATCATCTTGACTGTTTTTTCGGCGGTTTTTTAAAAAATAACAAAAATAAATTTTTTTTGAAAAAGTTAACCTTTAAAGACCCATACATTGTGAACATGAATGGGTTAACCAAAAATATTTTCTAAAAGCTACTCACAATTCTCAGAATTAAATTGTAAATGGTTTCGTAAATTTTTCATTTTTAGGAAACGTTAACCCTTTAAGGTCCAAACAATGCCTCTAAAGGGTTAACTTTTAAAAATAAATGCACTAAAAACATAAAGAATATCTCCCTGAATAAATTTAGTTGAATTTTAACTTTGAGTAACTAAAGATGGAAAACTATAAAACTTTTGCTCCCCCTTCGAAATAGACGATTTTTGGGGAATTAAATTTTTTCAAAAATTGTCCCCCTCCTTCGATCGATTTGATAAGAAAATAATTTTTAACTCCTTTTTTTTCTCTATTGTCCAATCAGCGATCTTCTCAAAAAATTATCAGTCAAACAAGGGCTGATTGGCTGTTTCCGTGGACTGGTTGTCAACGGTGAAATATTGGACATCTACAATTACATGTCCGTTCATCTATCGGAAATTATAAAAGATTGCAAACCATCTTGTGTACCGTCACCGTGCAAAAATGGGGCACACTGTCGTGAACTGTGGAGCACATTTCAGTGTGTCTGCAACAACCCGTGGGCACATATTGGACAATTTTGTGAAACAAGTACATGAAAGCAAGCATTTTTCTTCGCCGGTCTTATTTATTATCGTGGGATTTTTATAAATTTTTTTTTTTTTCTTTTTCTTTTTCCAGATATTAATGAAAAAGCCCTAACATTCATAAGTCGTGAATCGTATCTGAAACGGAACTACTTAAGCAATGCAACGGATAATGAAAAGGAAATGCTGAAAAATATTTTCCGTGATAGTATCCTTGTGAATATACGTACTTATGACACTCACTCACTGGTTCTATATGTTAATGACCATTTCAACAACTTTGTACATTTGTATATAACCAATTCAAATGAAGTTGTGTACCTGTATAATTATGGCGATGAAATTGTGAACCTAACCATTATACACGATGAACTGAACAGTGGAAAAAGCATACAAGTTGCTGTAATTAGAACGGAAACTTTGACTACCATGCATGTTAATGAGAAAAACATAACCGTAGAAAAGGGCTATAGATTGTTGGAAGAATATTCAAATAGACCGTGGGTGAATCCAGAAAAGGGTAAATATCATCATCATCCTACTTATATAAATATTTCCTTAATCTAAATAACTTTAACTTAAAAACTGGTTTGTTGCACGAAGAAAATGTTTCTTGTTAAAATTAACATCAACCCCACCCCTTTAAAAAAAAAAAAACTCACCGAACAATATGTTTTTTGTTTTATGTTGTTCGTACAGAAGTTCTTTCACCTCATAGACCACCCGCCCCACCTACCGAATATTTTCAATTCAATGTTGGCGGTTATGATACAGCAAATTTACTACGCACCAATTCGGGCATGACCGAATTACAAGGATTTATTGGATGTGTACGTGGTCTTAAAATTGGGGATAATTTAATTGATCTGGCTGAGATTGCCGAAGAGAATATTGCTCACGGTAAGTATGTAGTTAAAGCGTTTCGGGTACATCAATTTCGTTTTGTTTGTAATTATATAAACTTACCTGGTAAGTCTTAGTATATAATTCCAATAAATTGGTAAATTGGTTAGGAGATGTAGAGAATGTTTTACTCTTTATTGATATTTAGAGTGCAGTAAAAGTTTTCCAAATTTAATTATAGGATTGGTTTAATTTCGAAAATGTTTTTCTGACTATTTATTTATGTATTTTTGGTGCGGTGGAGTTTGTTATATTTTTCCCCGAAGACAATTCCATTTTAATTTCGTATTTTATGAGAATTTATTCAATACTTGTATTGTTGTATTATTTGATATATTATAAAATATCTTAAGAAATTCTATTACATGTGGAGTGAAAGCTTTACCAAACCGACATGCAGATTGCACAATTAATACACAATGATGTATATGTGCTTGATTGAAATATAAAAACGTTTTTTATGTGCATAGGCAATATGTTCACCCATCCCTCGATTTGCACGGTAGATATACGTTCAAATTTCTATACTGCCACCAATTTTTAACACAATGCACTAGTGACGTCTGTGCAGATGAGTGCGTTCAATATAAAATAATAGAAATAAATTTAAATTTACGAACCGTGTTAAAGCGAAACCGTGTAAATCGAGTACCGTGTAAATCAAGGGGTGGATGCATGTGGTGTCATTTGAATAAAAAAAAAATTATTTTAATTTGTATTCAAAATGAGTATGCTTAAAAATGTTGTTGCCAAATTATTAAACAATTAATTTTATGTATACATTTAACAGTATCCGAAGGTGTTCTGCCTAGTTGTCAAGTAAAATGTGATGCTGAACCGTGCAAAAATGGCGGCGTGTGCACCGAAAACTTTGCGAAACGTGAAAGTTACTGCAATTGTGAGCACACCAGTTTTATGGGCGAATTTTGTATGGAAGAAAAGGGTGCCGACTTTAGTGGCGAATCAACGTTACAGCGTAAATTTACGCTCGAAGGAAAAGTGAACAACATCAAATTACAATTGGCATTTTCAAGTTCGGACTTTAGACGGGCCAGTCGTGTAATGCTACTGTTACAAACCGAAAATGATCGTAGCTACTATTTAATGGTGGCCATAACGGCCGACGGATTTTTACAATTCGAAGAAGATCGAGAAGGATCATCGTATGGGGCAAAAATTGAGAAAAATTTCTTGAACAACATCAGACATTCGGTGTACTATACAAGGACCGGTGATGAATCATTTTTGCTGATTGATCGAGAGGATGTAGCATTGGAACCAATAGCTGTGCTAGCATTAAGTCCGGTTGCTGATGTCGGAAGTAATGCCGTTCAAATAGGTGGCATCAATACAACTGATCCGCGATTTGCTGTCTTTAAAAGTTACAGTGGCTGTTTGTCAAGTATAAAAATAGATTTCGTGACTTTATGAACAATATGATGACGTAACAATAACAATTTTTAGATATTTTTATTGAAGTCAATAATCAATCAATGAAACCACTTGAGGAATATATGCTATTCACGAAAACAGGCGCTGAAAATATTTCCGTTATTCATTCGCATGGTGTCCGCAGTGCACAGTGCAGTATGGAATTTGATGTAACACAAAAATTTGTACCCGAACCATCACTTAATTTTACAGTGGTAAGAGGAGACATTCATTGTCGCATAATAAATCAATTCATTGTTCCTGCAGATTAAGTTGATTCCAATAAATTATACATTTATTTTCTCATGTAGAGCTCACAGAAAACATGGAATGAAAATGAACCACTTCGGATATCATATAAATCACAGCATGTTGATTCATTCCGGAAAGAGGAAAAGACCCAAGTTGTGTTCATTGTTTTGACAACATTGTTTGTTGTTATTGTAATTTGTTGTCTTATTGAAGTTTATCGTACAAACAGAGCGCATAAAAAACGAATTGAAAGGGAAACAGACGAAAGTATTATTTGGGCAAAAGAACAGGCTGCAAAAATTCATGAATCTCCAAATGTAAAACCGTACAATTATAAACCGGTAAGTCAGATTTTCCGGTAACCAGATTTTCTTTTTTCAACTAATTTTATTAATCTATTTGCCAGATTCCCATGGATGAGCCAGTTAATGAAAAAAACGCCGCTCCAAAATCCGAAGCAAATTTGATTGGTATACTAAAAAATGGAAATGCCGGCCTTCCAACGCACGGTATAATCACAACGATACCTGAACAATCGGAAAATACATCGAATACAGACACAGCTGAACATCATCTGGTCAATGGAAATGATGGTACTTATTGAATTTATTTTACGCAATCATTTTTCCTATTATCCTCTATAAAAACAAAATGCCCGGTTATATTTGTATTACAAACAGAAACTAGCTCTACAGCATCATCAGATCGTGACCCGGAATTAAGTGTGGGACGACAATGTGATAGTAGCTCATCGCTAAATGAACCACCATATGAAAATGGACCACAAATAGCATCAGCATCATCATCAAGTGATGAGGAAGATGATGTTTCCGATAATCCGGTAAGAAATAATTTGAAGGAAATGGCTCCGATGAGCTCAATTAGTGAGGTAACTTTAAATATTTGAACTGATTTGATCTATAGTGATTCAAAAATTTAAAAAAAAAAAAAAATGTTAATTTATTTAATTTGTACCATTGTCTAATAAAAATCGTCTCTTTTTAAAAATATTCGGACGTTTTTCAAAATCATGACTCGTCAAAAACCAACAAAATTGTTGCATTACTCTATTGTTAAAGAATATTTTTAGCATTTTTAGTCCAAAAATAAATTTTTTTTTAAAAAAAAGTGGAAAAGTTGAAATTTCCAAAAAAAATTTATCCAATTTTTTAATATTTAAGTTTAATAGTCAATTTTTATAATTTAATATGTAATATTAAGAGTCACAGCCATTTTTAAAAAAATCTGTCAAAAAATGAACGAAACACAATTGATTGGGGGGTGAGGCAACATTATTTGTTTACGCTTTTTTTTTGTTGTTGTTGGGAGATTTAATTTTAAATTTAAAAATCCATTTAGAGTTTAGAGTGTAGAGCGGAAAAATATTCATGTCAATAAAAAATGGTCGTCATTGGAAATTTATCGCTGTTCATTTAACTAACAAATTTTCGTATATTTATTGGATTCGAAATTTCCAAATGTCTGTCATTCGTTGATTGCTTTTTGAGGTAATAAATTTGCATTAATTAGAAATATTCATTAATTATGTAGTTTAGTAATCGATATCTGTTTGAGATACATAGTTCATAAATCAACTATCTACATATAATAGTAATATATCAATGATTAATCTCGGGGATAATGAAATTGATTGAAATTGAAACAAAATATTAATTTCAAATTGAAAACACAACAACACAACTATTCGAATATTTCGGTCCCCATTAAAATTTAAGATCCAAATAAATAAATCCATAATAGAAAACAAAGTATCTGTTGGGTTTATTACCATTAAAAGGGATTAAAAAAAAAAAATCTGTTTCTATAGAAAAATTACTCAAAACTTACTATTCACACCAAGGCTCTTAAAACTCAAATTCGAAAATTTAATTTCTTTTGTTTTAAATACTTCCAAGTCATTTCTCGGGACTCTTTAGCTGATGGCTGTTTGTAAATAATCACTCTTCAAAGTATAATAAATCCAACATTTCCATGGGCATTACACCATTGAAAACACAAACTTCCGTAATTGAAATTATAGAAATACTTATCGTCACCCCTGGCTTTTATTTGTTTTTGCTGCTGATGTGGTGGTGGTGTGTAAACCTATGTTCTTACAGTCGTTTCACAATTCCTCCCCTTCCCTCTTAACATCAGTATAGTGCCTCCGAGGGTATTTCATGACCGGATTTGTTTATCACCTGCAATTACATTAAAGGTATGGATGGTAAATAGAAGCAATTTTGCTCACAGCAGATAAGCACACCACACCCAGCAGATTTACACACCACCATTATAAGAAGTAGTCACCCTAAATAAATACACAAGAAGAAGAAGAACGAAAAAGGAAAAAAAAAAACGGAAAAAAAAAATCAGAAAATTCCTCGAAATTGACGTCTATCATTCACAGAACGTGTTTTAAGCAATAAATAAGATTGTGTCCTCTAACTCCATCATCACCACCTTAAGTCTGAAAAGTTTTTTTTTTCTTTTTTTTTCCCCCATTCTTTTGCGCCTCAAAAAGGAAACTGTGTGAACAATGAAAAACTCAAAAAGGAAGAAACGGTACCCACGCCACCACGTCCATTGTAACTATAGTTGGTATATATCTAACAAAAAGAAACCATCGTCCTCCTCCTCCTCCCCTCCTTCTCCGGACCCGTATGCTATTAAGCTATTTCAAAAGCCACACCACTCTGAACTTGATAGCTTCATTAACCAATTCTGAAAGGCGGTAATGAATTAAAGTCATTAACCTCTCTGTATCCTTTATTATTTTGCTTGAAAGTAAATGCTTTCAAGCACTAATGTCGTCAATCAGTTTTTCGTTTTTTTTTTCTTTTTTCTTTTTTTGTTCTGAATAATTTTTATGTAGTGTGGTGTGTAAGAGGTAATTTACAGCTAGAGCTTATGCGGCGACAACCCAAGCTATGTAACAAGCTGAAATTGTTAATTGACTAGAATTACGAGGATAATAGCACAATAGATGTGTTGATGATTTTTGTTTTATTTTAGTTAGAGGGAGAATAATAAATTTAATTAGTTTATATATGAATGTACCCCTCCCCTATTTACAATTTAATCATATTTCACTAATCATATAATTGTGTAAATCAAATCACAGGTGAAGGTTACGGTAAAATCATCTCATACACCACCGTTAAGCACATCACAAATACGACCACGCCAAAGACAGGTGTCCTGGGGACCACCGCCAATCGCTCAAAATAATACGACACAATTACCATTTAAAATTGACGAAACGCCAACAAATAGTCCGACATCACATCATTTATAGCGCTAATTTATGTGTGTGCCGTTTATCAAAAAAAAAAAAAAAATTGTTTAAAGAAAAGGTTTGCTTCTTAATTTTAGGATTGTTATGCGAAATTAAATGGGAATGCGCTTACTGTAAAACGCTTTAGTTTTTGAGCTTAATTTACTAATTTTTCTAATGCATCTTTGAATTTGGATGTGGAATGTTTTGAATTGTCTACCAAAAAATTTTTAAAATTTAGTTATTATTTAACTCAAAAGTTACAATCCCAATCTGTGTCCATTTTCAACAAAATCGTTTTTTTTCAATCATAATTGTGATTATATATTGAAATCTTTTTGAAACCAGTTTGTAACCGAAAAGTTTCCATTAATAAATTTAATCAATGAAGGCTGAAAAATAGATTAACCGATTCTCAGTGTAAAAATACTGACAAAGCTCACATTTTATCAATAATTAAAAAATAACCGTTTCGTCACCCGAATTTCCCAATGTCCTCCTAGATGATAGTGAAAATCGTTTGGTGAGGTATACTTCTAACATTTAACGTTACTTAAAAATAACACCGTAAATTCATCATTTTTAGATTTCAGACATCACGTGTCACTAATACTAATTACTAATTACTAATGATTAACTATTTATGTATAAAAATTACTCACCCCTTCACAAAATGAGTGACAAGAACTTCGCTCTCGGAATGTCTGCCAGTTCAATAATTTTCAATAGAACCAATTTAAGAATTGCACGAGAACTTTCCACCAATTTAAAGAATTGCACGAGAATACCTACAAAAAAAAATACAGTACTTAATATCATACACACACACACCCATATATGTATGCATATAAAAAAAAAACACTTACACCAAAAACTATGACAACAAAAATTTCTCTTTTCTTTTTTTTCCGATAAATTCTCAGGACGATTACATAGATGAATTCGACTACGTTCCAGATCTACCTCAACTCAACAACAACTACAACGATGGTGACCCATCGCCAGAGGGCACCATAAACATTTCAAACATTCCGGTGGCACCATTTACCGTTGCCAAACGACCAAAACCTCCAGTATACGTAAACGTAGATCGACGCAAATTTCACAATCCAATTAGCTATTTGGGTGGACCAAGATTGGAACAACGTAATCGTAATAGTATAGAATCTGTGCTTTCGATAGACTGATAAATTTAGTGAAAAAAAATCCTTTTTTAAAATCTAAAATTAAACCGAAAGAAGAATGAAAAAGAAAAAAACTAAATTAAATTAACGAAGAAAAAAAAATCAGTGACAATTTAAATTTTTGTGCAAAATCAAAGACACAGTGTCGATTTTATAATTTTTTTTTTTTTTCAATTTTTGAGACGAAAAAAAATTATTTTCCATAACGAATTAGTATTTTTAATTAAGAAGAAAAAAAGTTTTCGCAATGCAAATGGAATTTATCTCTTGGGAAGAAATGTATCATCATCATAATATGGTCGATTGTATAAAACTTCCAGCCAAGTCCAAAAGTTTCAAATTATTTAATTAAAAAAAAAAAAAAAATCAGAAAAACTTATTTTAAGCTAATCTAGAATAAATGTTATTACCTAAATGTGAGATTTTGTGAATAAATTTATAGAAATGTGTGAAAAGTGTTTTTCTTACTTAATTATAAATTAGTTATTTTCTACATTGCAAGTCATTTTCGGGATGGAAGTCATCCGGGAAGTATGACATCCAGTTTTTAAATTATTTGTTCCTCTCTCATCAGGCATATGATCAGACACACTAATAGTACTAATTTTCTACTAGTTTACAGACAATTTATCTCTGTTAACAATGTGCAAGGACATTTTCTTTCCCAACCAATTGATTTCATGTATTCCAATAAAAATGTCTACCGACAGGGCACACAGAAATAGCAATCAATCTTCTTCTTCTTCAATAACGCAACATTCCGATGTTAGATTCGACTTTCTACATAATGTTCCTCCAAAATGTACAATCCGCTACACACGTTCTCCAATTCTGCACCTCTAGTGTGCGTAGGTCTCTCTCTTCAAGTTATCGTACCACCTGGATCTTGGACGTCCCCATGCTCTGGTATACATTGGAGTACTGAAATATATTCGACTCATCTTCAGCGGAAGATAAATTGTCTTGGAGATAGAATTGATTTAGATCTTTTATATCTAGTAGTGATTAGTCCGCTTGGAAATTAGCGGGATCTCTCTACAATGGATTGGATGTCCATTTTGAGACGTCCTGAGCTATATCCTTCAATATCACTGCTACAGTAGCAAATCAATTATATAAATAATCGTGACTCCTCTAAGTACTAATGATCCATTGGAATTATCCATTGAGGAAAGTGCACCAGAATCTTAGCTTATAGTCGTTGTTGTTGTTGTTGTAGCGACTTGATCTATCCGTATGGCTCCGTTACTAATCCTAGAAACTATGCAACCTTAATTTGGTTGAGCCAAAGATCCATAGTTGTCAGGTCTATTATGTTCTTAGAGCAGCTGAACAGGTAATGAACATCGTGGGCTGATTCATTGCAGAATGGATTTATGGCTTCTATATTAGGATTGATCCTATTACGGTTATTGATTAATCTTGTTGATCTGGGTAACTACTCTTCATCGTCTGAAATCTGCGGGAGTCTGTCACACAGGACTCTATTAGGGTTATAACTATTTGTTGCCTCTTGTACCTCATTTTATGCTTCTTTTTGGTGTATAGTCGTCGTGCATGTCATTGATTTTCTGTTTAATCTCGTAACTCGATACCTGTCGTCAATGCATCATATATGTCCTAGGAGATACTTTTTTGATCTAATGAAATTTCATCCATAGATACACAAAGATCTTATTATAAGTGCATCATACCAACGTCACATAGTTATGTATATAATTATAGCGATAGTTCCTTTAATTTTAACAATCTCTACTTAAATACAAAGATTTAAAGACGTGAATAATGTAAATCTTTAAATCAACATTATTTTACAATTTCAATAGAACAATTTAGAGTACTTAAGTCATTGAACAAACGAAATAGATTTATAATTCGTATACCAGGATTAGAGAGGACTACACAACTTCGTTCATAAGAAAAGGACTAAAGGAATTGTTTTATTATGTAAATGTAAATCTACGAAAATGGTTTATTATTGTATTGTTTTTTTTGTTCCTTTGCTTTGCTTTGCTTTTCTTGTGCCAATGGGCTGAAATAAAAATAAACCACGCCATTTTTAAAAAGGAAATAATTTGTTTAATTCTATTTTGATTATTTTATAAATGTTTTAAAATTTATACATAAAAATGTTAAATAAAAATTTCTTTTTTAAAAAAAATAATTCGAAATGATTTGAGTTCTATTTGAATAATTTAAATCTAACCTAAATGATGTGCGCCTCATTGAGTGAAATAATTAAAAATAAAAAAAAAACATGGAAGGGGCCATCTTGAAAAAAAAACATATTCCTTAAAAAATACAGATTCAAATGACCGTGTGATATAATGATGATTAACAAAATGAGTGATTAACGATTAAATTGAACTAAAAGAATGTTTTTATGACGTACCTGTTGTTCTTGTGACACTTTTAAAATTAATCGTTTCTTACTAAACGAAACAAATTAAATGTTGACAATGTACGTTTGTACACGCCATTTGCATTTATGGAAAATAGACTGGGCATATAAATAACGTTGCGTTGTGGTGCGTTGGCATAATTGATCGATGTTCACGTGACCGTATCCGGATTTTAATCAACACAAAATTGAGCATTGACGACAAAAATGGGACTTGATACCGAACAACAAAAAAAAATCAACATTCAATTACGCAACCACATATATTATCTATCTACAATTCTACATAATAGCAACAACAAAAAAGTCAGCAATGTAAAAATCATCTAAAACGAATCCGTTAAAAAAAGAAACACTATTGTGATATAGTAGTACAAAATTCCAAGGTAAATCAGTTCAAATGTTCACATTGCGGTCTGATACCACTGATGAAAAAATAAGAGCAAAAAAAAAATTGTAGTGAACTTTGGTAATAAACCACCACCCCCCCTCCTTTTTTTTAAATTAAACAAGAGAATATCTTTAAAACGTTACTGTAAAAAAATTAGAAAATCTTCAAAAAGCCACAGCGATAGAGATAAATCCAATTTTAATCTTATGAATGTGTGGGTGTGTGTGTGTGTGTGTGTATTGAAAAAAATATATAAAATGTTGGCTGATTATTCACAACACAATTAAAAATGCATATTTGTTCATTAAAACTGAGATCACTTTCAAAATCAGCCACATTTTCTTTGTTTTTAATAATTATAAAAATGGCAAAAGGATGATTGAACATAAAATGAATGTTTTTAAATGATTTGAAGGAGGATCTTTGGAAAGAGAAAACAATTTCCATTGTATTTCTATGCTTTTTTGTTTGTTTGTTGTGTTTAAAATTATCACGCCACAGCGGCTGGTTCTTTTTTAGCCTCCTCAGTTGCTTTATTCTCTTCACTTTCTGTGGTATCCACTAAAAAAAAAAAATTATTTTACTAAATCCGAAAACATTTTCGACATAACTTGGAGACATTACTTTTTGTTTCCTTTTCCTCCTTCATGTCGATCTCATTTTTCATATCATTCGTTTTGTCCAGTCGCGGACGTTTCCGTTGACCTTTATATGAACGATTATCCCGTCGGCCACCCTCACCCTCATCCTCGGAATCGGAAAATTCATTATCCGGTACGATTCGCTTATCTTTGTCACTTTGCGGTAATCGTTCGTCTTTATCGATTTTATCCTCATCGTCCGAATCATCATTTACAGCATCTTCGGGTATTGATTGTATTTGAACGCCAGGCGCATGCGGTAGCATTCGTAAATTTTCAAATAATCTATTTGTGTCGAACACATACAACAACAACAACAAACAAAAAAAAAAGAGTAAAAATTTATTTTTACTGTTAAATATGAGGCAGGATTCATGGAATCGTCATGGTCTTGAAAAACATTTTTTCGGCAAGTTTTTCTTGAAAATGGAAAACTTTTAGAACTCTTCACATTGTCAAACAAACGTTCGATACGACTAATATTCTATCCAGAATTTAGAATTATGTACTCGTAAAGCAATGACAGTTCCTTTGGAAGTGCATTCAGTCAGATTTACGATAACCACAATGGGCAGGAGGAGGTCTCGACTTTTAGCCGTTTAGTTCAATTTAGTGTTTACTGGCGACACTATGTCTATCTAGTGGCCTGGGGAATCAGACCACCATCCAAACACTGCACCACTATTGTCAAAAAAATGGCGTCTTCATCATTATTAGGATCATCAGTTTAGAATTAAATCCGTCAAAACGGACTAAGTGGCTAATTGGAGCGAAAATGAACTGAAAACGAACAGTGAACTGGAGTTCTATGAAAATCTCAATTCGTTAAGGAGTACGTTCAATTAGCTGGGGTTGTTACAACATTGGTGTAGCTGTCAAAAATGATATTTTTTTTTTAAGGTTTTAACATCGAATCACAATCACCACACTACTGGACCATCGATGTAATAAAATGTAAGGCGTTGTTCGCTCAGTGAACGATGAAATCACCTATATCGATGAACGGAACCCCACTATTGCTAGTTTAATGAACGTACTAAAAATTTTAGGAGAGAAAAAAAACTTTTGATAGGTTTTGAATTAGAAATATCAGCAGGAGTTTGCCTGATTATCAATTTTAAAACAAATTCTTCAAACCAGATCACCAATGACACAGAAATGGGAAATTTTGGAATTCTTTATCAAAAAAAACTATTTCAGTACTTACCTATTTTTAATCTTCTCCAAATATTCAGCCGTATTTTGATTTGACATATTACTCGGACTAATATGCAATTTAAAATCTGGCCCAAAGTACTCAAAGTAATCGTTGTACGGCAATTCATTTGCAATTTCAACGCCTAGCGCCACTGACGTCTCATACGTCCAACAACGGGACACATTGCGTATTGTGTATCCACCGCCGCCAACCATTAAAAATGGTAAATTATACTTCTTTACGAATTCCACACATTTACCATGCCCCTTGACCGTCAAATTAAAACAACCCAAACGATCGCCGGTCAATGAATCGGCACCGCACTGCAATACAACAGCGGACGGTTGAAATGTTTCCATAACCTTCGATATGATCGGAACAAAAATCGAATCATACGCATCGTCATCCATTCCGTCACGCAACGGTATATTCACCGCATAGTATTTGCCTTTGCCAGCACCAATATCCCGTAGATCACCAGTACCCGGAAAATATTCGCCATATTTGTGAAAACTAACGGTCATCACACGATCGGTCGTATAAAATGCCTCCTCAACGCCATCGCCATGATGTACATCAATGTCAATGTACAGAACACGCTGGTGATATTTCAGTAATTCCAATATACCCAAAACAATATCGTTTACATAGCAAAATCCGGATGCTTCCGATTTTTTGGCATGATGAAGTCCACCACCCCAATTGATGCATATTTCGGACGCCTGTTTGTTTAGTTTTACCGCTGCAGCCACCGAGCCACCAGCTGATAATTGACAAAATTCATATAGTCCATCGAAAACGGGACAATCTTCACCGACATTAACTAAAAAAAAAAAAAATTGGGAAATATCCCAAATTATTGCTTTGCCGTCATCCTGTTCCAAAGTCTTTCCAGAAACTTTTTAATAAAATATTGGCATTCAGATAAACCACTTAAAGAATTCAGTACGGTATCATTCACAGACGGCTCTAAAATGGTCCCGCACTCCCAAACTGTACATATAAAGAAGTCCTATAGATAGACTACCAAATTTATCAAGTGTTTTCCAAGCAGAAATATTAGTGGCCGGTGAACTCAAAAATAGACATAGTCCAAGGAGTCGAGTGGCAATTTTCACAGAGAGCCAAGCCGCTATACAGTCTTCTCAATTCCTACATAATAAAGTCAATAAACACACGTACCCAAACGACTCGACCCTTATGTAGGTCCCGGAACACAAGAAAATGAGGGATTGAGGGAAATGAACTAGCGAGAGTAGACATCTCACTGACAAAACAACAGATGGAAAAAAAGCCAGAATATATCCAAGGTACATCGGGGGAACTCATACCCATGCCGCGCAAAAACACCCTGAGAATAGCGGCGGTATACACTGGCTACTGACCCATAGATAAAACTACCAAGACGGTGTTGGGATTCCTTAACGCCTCCAAATGGCTATAGCTGAACCTCCAGAGTGACCATAATAAAAATAATAAAATGGTGACTAGTGGTATCAAAACAGAATAGCTGTGCGAATTGGAAGATCAGGAAAAGTCTTGCTACTTCTACCAACCAACCAATTGGGATTGAAGACATTCGCCTGTCAAATCTGATCGATTCGAGAGCAGTAACACAATAACACATTCTTCATAATTATTTCTTAGAATAAACAGGATGTCCTTGATAAATAGCAAAAAATCAGTCGTAAGGAAAAATGTGTTCTTATCCAAACAATTGACGCAGTCTTCATTTTTTAATTGCGACAAAATTAATAAGTTTGTTTGTAAACAAATATTTACCACACCCATGTGTTGATTATGCAAAATATTCCAAATATAAACAACAAAAAATTATTAATTCAACAAATATCAAAACCAATCATCTTTAGGGCTACTACTGATTAAATCAAGCGGATTGGACATACATATGTCTTCCGTTCCTAGGTCTCTAAAATTCCTCTTTTCCGTTAAGTTCTATAGACTCGACTACATCTTAGGACTATGTTAATTTTAACCTCTAGATTCTAGAATTATATAAAATACTTACATCTCTGCATTTGCTTGTTGTATTCGGACATATTATCCGGTCGGATTGACCTTAAAAATCGAATATAATCATCCGAATGGAATTTGGTCATTTCGTCAGCGGTTGCTTTATGAGGACGCTACAAAAAAAAAAGAAATAAATAACAACGCTCCACCTTGGTCATTGATCCCCTATAGGGGAACTTACATAGATTTCCATTTTTCTATACAATCCATAGTTAAGCAGCAGATTATGGGTCATACGTATACGATGCGGTTTCATTGGATGTCCCTGTCCATAGTAGTAATTGCCAATGTCACCTAAAATAATAAACAAAACGAATTTAACAATTTTTTTAAATTTATCCCAACTATATCTTGGCGTCACTTCGACGACATCGTACGGTACATGTTCAGACGACCGTACTCGCATACGTAAACAAATTAGCAAAGGAAATTTTTTGGTGAAAACGAGAGCACGACAATGCGACGCATCTTTCATGTTACGGTTGTACGAAAAGTCGACATGTAATACAATTTCGTTAAATTTTTCAGAACGCTATAAAACCGTCAAAATCATCAAAAACTATCGGGTTTTTTCATATATTACATAAACAAATCATTTCGCATATTAAAATCATCAAAAAACTATCAATTCTTGTGTAAAAATTATTAATTATACAAATAAATTTTCGGCGGTGAAAACGAATTTTTTTTTTGTTTTAAATCTCAACTTACTGTCATAATAATAACAAACTCTCTTCTTGCTATGCGGTTGCATCGACATAATCACAAGTTTATTGGCACTTTAATCACTTAATTACACTTATTTTAATTAATTTTAATTATGTTTGCATCAATTAAATGCAACAAATTTGCAAGAAACTCGTTCGGACACCAAATGAAAGCACAGAAAATGAAATGATGTGAAGTTGGCGACAATTGATGTAGCGTTGCCAGATAAGATTGTTCAAAAATCAAAATTTAGTGTTGCAATATTCGATTAAAACTACATAGAGTGGTTACTTGAATTTTATTTTTAAAAAACACCTGAAATAAATTATTGGTTAAATAATAATCCAGCACAAATCGTCTTTTTCTCGCATTATTTAAGAATTTGCTCGTTGCAGATTGTAAACTACTATTATCCATTGATGTAATCTATATTCTTGTTTCTATGGACTGTATAACAGAATATTTTACAACACCAATTTTATTATAACAAAATCGACTAATTTTAATACATCCATCATTATCTGGCAGCACTGCTGTACACTGGCGTTTGTGGTTTGCAGAAAACAAAATGGCGAAAAGAGTGCTACGGGGTTGACGTCGGTCTTTGTTCGGTTTCGCAATAAAAACGGCAAAAAGGATTTATCAATAGTGGATTACAGTGATTTTCAAATGATAAATGAGCAAAAATGCAAAAAACTATAAAAGTGTGAACGACCAGCAAAAATTCACAACTGCACTGTGAAGTATTTGGATACAGATTCGATTTGTTTTGTAAGTATACAACAAAAAAAAGTTTTTTTTTCCTCTCGCTGTTGTCTTCAAAAGAGTCGCAACAATGAATAACAGGAATATGACTTGTATATGCTTGGCAATAAACAGCATATGCAGAAGAACTAATAAAAAAAAAAACTATGCAGCAGATGTAAAATAAATTTCCATTCAATTTATATGAGAAGAGATTGTCTCGCCAGTACCAAATGGGACAATTTCGGTGCTGGTTCAGCAAAATTTTATTATAAACCAAAACATATCCGCCGCGATATATATTTTTATTTTTTTTTTTAATCTCTTGACAATCTGACACTGCAAAGTATTATCTCTCCACATATACACACCATATTCATAATAATAGCGATTTCCTTCCTCTTCCACTGCAATCCTTATACACACCGTGCTTCCTGATAAATATAACAAATGGCAATTATTAATGATGTTTAATGAATAAATATCATCATTGGCGGGTATTGTTTTCCATGTGTGGTGTGGATGATACGTATGCGATGAAGAGGAGGCGAGTTTTTGTTGTGTTGTGTACATTGGGCAAAAGATTACGTGGGTAGATTATTGCAGGAGGAAAATGATATAGAATTAGATTAATGATTTGATTAATGTCTGCCTATGTGGTATAATTATGTGGCAGAGAGAGCATTAAATTAGTATGCAGACAATTTATTTTTCAAAAAAGAATTTTATGTCCAAATTAAACGGAAGTCATACTTAATGTTCTTTTAAGTATACAATTATAAATAGTTTCGTATATAATCTGCTCCCATAAATATTTCTTGAGATACTTCTATTTAAATTTTTAAAAAAAAGCTAACAAGGAGGCTAGTCAGAATTTAGAAGAAATCTCTAGATTTACTTAGTTATTCCAAAGAAGTCTCGTTCTGTTCCCGTTTGTTTAGGCTCTCTATGGGATTCTACAATTACTGGGTTCATTAGACATTAGTTAAAAATTCTCAATCTACTGAAAATTCATTAATTGTCCTTCGGCGCCGAAAAGGCCAGATAAACTTCCTTACTTCATATCATCATCACAAAATGTTTAATTGTTCGGACTAATACTCTCAGAACACTCTCAATTTTCTAAGAAATGAACCGTGACCCACTTGAGAGGTTATTTCCGAACGACTCTCCATCAAGTACAAAAAGTCTATAAAGCATAAACTGCACTGATTTTTCTATTCGAGTTCTCTACTCTTTTCTAAGACATTTAAATTCAAACGTGAGATACCGGATTTTATCCTCTTTTTGTTTTCAACAAACTCTTAGGGTATGTGCTGATTTTGAACGTTTTCTCTATTTGAAGCAGACCAAAATTGTTCTAACTTGGTATTCGTTTAATCTTTAACTGGTGTAAAAAGTACACCAAGGATACAAAATCTGTTGTTTCCCCACTCTAAGCCGCTCTATGTATCCTTCCTTTAACATGTTACCAAGAGATTCCTATGAGTTTCAGTTCAAGTCCTCATCATTATTACATGTAACAAATGTAAAACAGTAATGACAGTGACATTGTGAATAGCGAGCAATAGAATATCAATTATGTAGGTTTAATATATCAGTGTATTTATTATTTTGGGTATTTTATCTTCTGCTTGCTTATTTTTTATGATCAATAAATAATAAAATAATGTAATAATGGTTATATTGAGATTTAGTTGTCTAATGATAAATAATATATGTGGTGTACATTATACACCGCACGTAAAAAAAATGTGCGCAAGTAGTTGTTAAAGGTTAAGGGAACTTTTTCACCCATTCTGTTGATTATCGTTAATCTGCGGAAAATAAATTTCCATTGTAGCCTAGAAGAACTTCAAAAATCTTTATATGTAGTACTAAAATTCTACTAAAAATATTCCTAAATCCTAAACATCTTGGAACACCATTTATACTAAACCAAAATTTCTATGAATCATCGTGTTCAATAAATACGTCACCATCAGCAGTCTAAAAATATGGGGCGGGTGTTAAGTAAAAATATGGTGGTTACGTTAATTCCGCAAAATTTCCTCATAAATGTCATCATACCTTAATAAATATTGTTTCGTTTATATAGAAAAAAAAATGGGACAGCCATATCAAACTGGGTCTATAAGGAAACTTTCAGATAAAATATCATGTACTATACTTCTATGTACTGGGTAAGTACATACATGGAACATGTGCAATTATGTACAAATAGATTATCTCACCAGATGCAATATGTTTGTTTACTTTTTGCGGAAAGGAAAACTAAATGAAAATCTAGTTATATGTGGACCCAAATTAGATAATTACGGCCGTATATAACCTACTAGGTGCTATGTGCTATGTACATAAGTTCCATCTTTGCCAGAGCCAGATAACACACCAACCAGAGCCACACACAAGAGACGTAAATCACTGCTGAAATGTGTATGTGTGTGTTGGATAACCGCATAGGGGTAGATAAGAACCGTATTGTAATTACAAAAAATTAGTTTTTTTTTCTTCTCTTCTCTCTCTAGACGGAAAGTACATCTAGTTGGTTAGTTTCGGTGTCAATGGATAGATATGTAGATAGAGAGATAGGTGCTAGAAGTAAATCAATTAATTTCTCTACCGAATTTTTCCAAACCAATTTCTATAATTAATAGAATGTGAGATATCTGTGGATGGTTGATGTTGAATAAAGCGCACACTCAAAACTCAATGCCATTTATATATATATATATATATCCGGGGAGGGAGGGAGCCGTTAGGGGGGATACCATATACATATATATTGCTCATATTTATGAAAAGCTGGCCTCCTCCACTTTGTTCTACATTATTAGAGACACTCTCGCATCTCTAACTTCTTTTTTTTTTATATATATACTCACCACACACATCAAATATAGAACCGAGAACCAACATCAAATATGTAATATTGAAGAGGATCTGTTTCTGTTTCATAACTTACATTATGTACGGTTAAGTATAGGAAGGAAGAGATGAGGAAAAAAAATAAATAACACAAAACTCCCTTTTGAGCTCTTTAAGCACATTGTGGGTAAACTGCCGGAGTGTGAACAATTAATTACGAAAATAAAAGGCAAACAACGAAAAAAAATAACAAAAACTGGGGTAAATACAAAATAAAAATTACTTACTTTGGGGTAGGTACATAAAAGTTACACTCCATTTGATTGTGTGTTTAACTACGAATGGCAAAAGTCGGTAAAAGTTGTTGACTTTTCCATCCCTTTATTTTCGATTTAGGATTATATTTGTCTTGTTAGTTTCTAAATCACAAATACCAGAAAGTTTTCTTGGCTTTTCTGTTCCTCAAAAAAAAAAAAAAGCTGCCGGTGAGGACACAAAACTTCCATATAACATATGGTTTTTACTGAATATAGGTATCCCTCCTATAACACGGTAGATAGGTGTAGAATGAGAATATTGTAGAACTGCCGTGTTATACGAGTATTTTCACAATTTTCTTTTTCATGTTATTTTTCATGTGAAACCGTGTTACACGAGAATTTTCGTAATTTTCGTATCGTTTTAGATTGAAACCGTGTTGTAGGAGCCTAAATGGCCATTAACAAAAATCCACATTTTTCCAAAAATATTTTATGCAAGGATTTCATAGGGTGGGCTATAATCCCCATTTTCACACTGAGATGTTCCAACTCTGTTAAGTTACAGAAAAACTGTAAAAGGGATGGCAAAAAGAGTGTCAATGAAATTTAGAAAATTCCTCATTGTTTACTGGATAGAGAAAATAAACGTAATGGTCGGGGGTGAGTAATTTTACCTCCCCCCCTTCAAATACAATATTATAGCCGAAACTCTGTTTTTGAGTTTTTAGTTAATGTGCTGTGCTAACCGATTAAGTGAACTTCTTTATTTTGACTTTGAATCACGTAAAAAAAAAACATCCAAAATTCTGCGAATATCTCACAAAACAATTTTCTTATTGATGCAAGCGAAATTATGAAGTGACGAGACTCGAGACGCCCATATTATTAAATTGAAAACAAAATTACGCGCCATGAGACAGGGATGAAATGTTCCTTTGACGAAATCATCATTAACATTAAATGGTTGAGCGTTTTTTGTTTGTTTGTTTTTTTTTTTGTTTGTATTTCTTTAGTCTGTAAGATTTCATGATTTCTTGTAATTAGTTGGGAAATGAATTTGTAATCTTTAAGTAAGTAAATATACATCTCAGCTCAACAAGATGTCGTTATAATTGTTGTAAATTGTCTATACATATGCCAACATTATCTCCCATAGAAATCTAATTAATGTCCAATTATAGAATTTAATTATTAAGATGGACACAAAGTTCCGGTTAGCAATTTTTTTTTCTACTTGATGATTAGAATGGATAGGTATCTGAAAATCTGAACATACACGCGATATCACTGCGCCAATTATTTATTATACACATCGGTACATGAGAAGCGAGCGTTTAATCTAAAATATTTGTCGGCTGCTAAATTATTGCAGCAACACAGCAACAACAACAACAACAACAACAACAACTACAAATCATGTTTTTGATGATATGGAGTTTAATCAGTAATTTGATAGTTAAAAGTATATTACATTTATTTTGTTGTAAGTTTTATTTGAATAGAATATAGAATAGAATAGAATGGATGTCGTGCCGTTGGCTGACTATTGTGATTGTTCGTATATTAATTTAATGATTGATATTAGCGAATAAATTTCATTGAAATCAATGTTAATCCCACAATTGTCATTTTCTTCCGCCTCCTAAGTATTTGCATCACTTCTGTTACCGAGTTGAACGGGCCCCTAACACTGCATATGGTTTTTAATTATCAAAGTAACTGTGTGTTAATGTTAATGTGTAATTATTTGCGAATCTAATATTTGTCTATTTGTTACCTAATAGACAATCGATATGATCTTGATACCCTTTTGATTCAACTTCTATCGTACAATAACCGGGGTCGCCAAGATGGAGGGAATGAATAGGGAACCCAAGGTGACAGGAGAAACCGAATGATTGATAGTTCTCTCTATACTTACCTTTTTTAAAAAAAAAACTGAAGGTTAGTGCCCGAAAATTCTTAGACCTCCATAGATGAGCTCATTAAATATTCCTTGCTTTCTGACATATCCTCAGTCTACCATTCTAGAAGATCAATAAACCCTATGATGGTTAACTAAGGTGCGTCACGGATTTCCGACAAATAGCTTCCAATGATGCTTCTGATGATATTTCTGCCAGTTCCTCACAAAATCTGCAGTCTGCTGTTCTACCATTACACCCATTCTGCATAGGTGCGCTTTGAATTGAACCTGCCCGTTTAGGAACTCTAACCTCTGGGTAGGGAAAGTATATATTTCCATGCAGATTGATTCCGTTCCCTGATGAGAGCCTTAGCTTGTGTCTGCATTCTGATAGTGCTCTCCATTTGCCGAGATTTGCAAGCTCTCATAGGTAAATGAACTAAAGGTTAAGCTTTGGTTTCTGTATACTGGACTGAGTCTCTCTCTTAGTAAATTATGAGTGTTTTCGAGCATTAATAATCCAATTAAGTACTTAAGTATATTCATACTTATAATACTCAATAAAAAAGTATTTTACTGGTTTTTGTTTTAAGTAAATAAATACTAAATATTTCTTGATAAGATTTTTTGAGTGCGTTTATTGAGTACAATTTTTAAAAAATTTCTTAAGTACATTCAAAAATAAAATACTCAATAATAAAGTATTTTATTGGTTTTTGTTTCAAGTACTAAATATTTTTTCATAAGTTTTTTTGACTACGATTATTGAGTACAATTTTAAAATAGTACTTTTTTGAGTATTTTTTACTCAAATACTGTTCAGGCTCTTTTCTCAATTTTTTATAGGAATAATTTAGGCTTTTTGTTTTCACCTATCCAATTACGGACAAAATTCAGTGTGGATTTGGGGAGGAATCGTTTGAATGCTTCGAAAATGTTTCGAAAACAATCATGCAGAACTTCTAACCTAAATTTACATAATATTATGAGTATGGCAATTTTATCGTTCCACTTTCGAAGATGATTACAATCCCCTCCCCCCCAACCTTCATAACTAATGGATAACAATTTAATCTTTAAAAGTCAACATTTTATATGCGCGCAGCCCTTTTCGTTTTTGTTTTTTTTTCCCTTTTATTCTTCTTGGTTAAGTCAACAGAAAATTAAAACAAAAACAAAACAATTTAGTAAGAAAAAGTTTTTTTTTTTATTTGTTCCTTCCATATTTGACTTTACCATAAAAGTTAAATTACTTTGTGTAAATCTCAAAATCCAGCTATAGCCTCTAACTCTAGAGAGAGGCATTAGCTTCGTTATAAATTCCCCTATTTCCATTTTCCTTTATTTTTCAATAAAATCTATAGGAATGGGAGGGTGATACTTACCAAATCCAGGGTGTACGAGACGAAAATGGCATAAAAATCTATAAAATATTATGACATTTACTTGTCTTTTATTTGCTTTTGGTAGAGTACTTGAGTTTTTTTTTTCTCTGATAATTCTTTGATTGCTATTGATTGTGTTGTTCGATTGTTGACTGATGTCTTATATCCTCGGTGTAATATAAAAGGAAACGTTGAAAATCATTCTTCTTCTTTCTTTTTTTTCTTTTCTTTTTTTATATGCCAAAGGTGTAAGTACACAATAAGTATATGATATGTTTCTGACAAACATACTTCTACTCCTTCCTATCTATCTATATCTATCTATCTATCTATCTATGTAGTACTCGTTGTTGTGTATTAAATATTAAGAATATAACTTGGAATTGGAGGTTGAGGTATAGATTAGGGATTGGAAATATAATATTTTTTTGAAATTTGAATTTTTTTTTCCTTCCTTTTTTCTTTTGTTATTTTCTTGTATAGGCCAGGCTTTATGTACTTTAATATACAGAGAAAAAGGTATTGTATCACCCCCACCCCCTTCTTTTGTTGTTGTTTTGTTTAAGGCAATATGAACACACGATATAGTACATACACATGGTGTGATTTATAATAACGTGCGAATATGTGAGACTTAGATTGTATCATATTCTTTAGTCTGAAGACATTTTTAATATTCAATGGAAAGGAAAGTGAATTGAAGTGTTAAAAACGTAAAGAGACTACCCGCATATTATGGATTGAGATTTTATACGGAATTTTTTAATCGGATTACATCAACATATACATTGCATAATGAGAGTTGGTAAATCAATTTGTGTGGGATGAATCTTAGTGCGGCATCTACAAGAAATGAAACTTTATTGCTTATAGGAATATTGGAATATTGGAAGAATCATTGGAGAATCGAGAGGAACTAATCGAATATGATGTTGTAAACATTACTGGATAACTCTGGAGAGCACACTCTACCTTGGCTATGCAAAAAATTCCAAAAATGTGTGACAACTAATGGAAATGTAAGATTTGGCGCCGGGCCACAAATCGATATAAACCTTAAAGTACACACCTTGGATGTTGGCCCAATATCAGAAAATGTATAAGCGAAATGATAAAATTTTAACAATGAACTATTAACTCCTCTTAAACTGTATATTTTATTACATAACCCAGACATAATATGTAATAAATCTCAAGACAACTAGACATACAGCCAATTAAACGCATTTTGCAAACAAATGGAAACATTATCTGGATCATGCCACCTACATGAACCCATAGGCAATAATAAACCGAAGATTAATTCATAAATCTATTAAACTTATTATTGTTGACTTAAGCCTTTATTGGAATATCCACACAGAACCAACCGCTAAATTGATATTGCCAAAAGTCAATCAGATCAGAGTTTGTACTTTGGAGTAAATGGGATATTCTTCATATATAGATAGATAGATGGATGAATGATGGATGTGTATGGGTAAACATTGTAGAGGCTATATGTGCATGTATATGATAAATATGTTGCAAATTTATAGAGTTTTACTCTCTTTGTGTGTGTGTATGTAATATTCCCTCACTGTTTGCAATGTTTTCATTACAAGTTTTTGAATTGTTTGAACAGGGAATGGATTTGGAAATTTGATATCAGTTTGGCTTAAATCAAATCAAAGTGCCGCAAAGTATATGTATAAGTACCTACATCACAGACAGATATACCTCTACTGATGAAGAGTGAATTAATTCATGAGGCTCGATTGCAATTCATACTGTGGTACTTAAACAAATTGAGCTTGATTTTTATGCGAAAATTACTCCCAAGGAATTGAACTAAGTTGATACTGACATGCTTAGGTAGGTATATATACCTTGACATAAAATGATCTACTTACATATGTATATTGAGAGTGGCACATTATAGTAAGTGGTTTAAAAGTACTATTAGCGATATTCAAGAAACTCCTCAGCGACAGAATAGCATGAGGTCGCATAGTTTGCTATAAATATGACAGCCACTTATGTAAGGGTAAAACTTTATTGGATGAATGGATGAATGGATGGATGAATTGTAATTTAGCTGTTAGTGCTCTGGCAGCACACTTAAAGCGAGTGGAATGGATGATTAATAAATTTTTAAGGCAGTTTCCTAATAAGGCTCTCGAAGAATATAATTTCAAATATTTGATGATTGAAGGAATTCTTCTTGGATTGGAGATTGTTTCTAGCATTATAGTTGCATTTCGCTATATAGATCAAGAAATATCTATGAGGCTGATGCGAGAATGAAATTGGTAGGACACGTTGATTTATCTTTTCTTTTTTTTCTCAGTCGTTAGTACGTGGTTTCTTCCTATCTCTTCCAATATTAAATTTTTGTTTTGACTCATTTTGATCAATTCAGTGTCTTCATTTATCCTTTATCCTAAAGTCCTTTATCCTTAAACTTATTGTTTAACCTCTATTGTATTGTATATCGTCTTATAGTCTACATTTTTACCATGCTTACTTAAATATTTTTTATTTTTTATTTCTAAAAGATTTTATCTTCATTGTCTATTGTCTTCATACTCTAAAATAATGTACCTACATTTACTTAATTAATTAGCATTTTCGTAAAAATGAATTTTTTTTATTGTTTTCCTTCGTTTTTCTTGACTCAACATATTTTCTTGTATATTCAACATTTTTTTTTGCTGTCAGCCAAGTATTGAATATTTATAAAAAGCTTTAAATTTTCTTGTTCTTCCTTAAACATTTCTTATTAAAAAAAAAATAAAGAAAAAAAAAGGGATAAAACCCTTAAATTGGTCTGTATACTTATACACAAATATTATGTACACACAGATTTAATAGAAAATCAGACAGATGAGCGTAGATATTTCTCCCATCTCAGACATTGTTGGGTTTGCGGGATTGAAAACTTTTTTCTTTTTTTTTTTTGCTTGTCAATGCCAAAATTATACCAAAAATAATTATGCTGGGCTTCACCAATGGATTTTCTAAAATAAATTATTTATTCATTCGTACTAAGTTTTACGATGTGCGGCACGAATTTCTAATGAGCATGACAAATTATTTGTAAAAAAAATACCAGAAAAAAAAAATGAAATTAAATTTTTTTTGGTTTTTTTTCTCCTACCAAAAACCATGACTGGTTGTAAATATTTGTTTCATTTTAATATTTAATGATTAGACGTAGTTGAAACATGATGGTATATTTGACTAATTTTGTCAGTTCAATATACTTACCTCTTATGGATTTTTTGTTGTTTGATTTGGATTTGGATAGACGAATCAAATTGATTATATTTACTCAAACATGTGCTGCTGTCAAAAAAAAAAAAAAAAGAAAAAAGAAAATGAAATCTATTACGAACATATTGAATAAACAAAATGAAATTTATTTTTTTTTTTTGGTGAAACTTAATTTGAATTTAAGAATTAATTACAAATTAAAGTAAATACTAGAACACATTGTCAATCTGTACTGTACACAGTATATGCACCATCAAATACGAAATGCATTTTTTTTTTGACAAATACAACTTAGTAGAATAAAATTTACAAAATGTGCAATTGCAATTTCAATACGTTTCGATGCAAATATCTAGTACAAAGAAACCTCACAAAGGCTTTATAGTAGGTACTTATGATGTTGCGGTTTTTGATGCCATTTGGATTACAAAACGCGCCTGTCCTAGTTCAGTGTGAATAAATAATAAAGATAATCTATGTAGGTACTTGATAATTGTAATCGTCAACCAACGTATTGTATGCAAGAAATATGTTTCGCTATCGGTCGAGTCGGTCAAGTCGGTAAAATTCTGTTCACTACGTCTATATTGAAGGTTTTAAGGTTAAAATTTTTGTGGATAGGTATGGCCAAATTTCCAACAACAACAGAAGAAGAAGAAGTTCAGACAATTTTCATGATAGTGGGTCTAATGTTCAACCGTAAGGGGGACGGGCAAACGCTTCTCTAGCCTTCTCTCCTATGGGAAAACCTGTTTATAACCTAAAATTATAATCTGCATTGAAGCGTATACCGGAGCGTTGTTGTGCGATGCAAAATCAACCCTAATTTGACTATTCGGCGTATTCATGAAATTTTCAACAGCATAGGGACTGTCATTAATTACGAAAAACTGTTATTAGCCTTTTTTCGATCTCTTTCCTCCCCCGGTTGTAACATTTTCATAACGCAAAACGTATCGCTCCCCTCCATAATTACCGAACAAAAATGACGGAATCATTCTAATTGTAGCAAATAAAAAAAAAAAAAAATAAACCCAAGCAAACAGACTTGCGTATATAAAAGGAGATAAATTTACACCTTCTATATGCATAATAAGTTAGGCTGATTATAAACTTTTCCATTAGTCAATAATTTTATCTTGAAAATTCATATTTTAATTTCTTAAAACCACCCCATCCGTCCCACACTCTCTTGTCTACCAACAATCTAATTTACATTTATTCATTCTTATCATTATGTCTTTTAACTGTCTCATTTTACTCGCATATATACTATACGAATGTGGAATGTGGGTAATTATCATAAAATGATAAAATCGACATAATTACGCCTAATCGAATGGAATCATTTTCCGATAACATACCCATAAGCTCTCTGTATGGTTATATGCTTCCAATAGCTTTACATTTCTTATCACTGTTTTGTTATATTTTAATACATTAAGTATGTTCTATTTGAATGAATATATTTTAGTTGTCATATCATTTTGTGTATTAATTCAAGCATAAAATTTTAATTTGAAGAGCGCCATTGTTTCATCGAGTTTTGTAATAAAT
This sequence comes from Platyura marginata, assembly GCA_026745375.1. Lineage (NCBI taxonomy): Eukaryota > Metazoa > Arthropoda > Insecta > Diptera > Keroplatidae > Platyura > Platyura marginata. The sequence continues at coordinate 37,412 of JANSTT010002563.1, forward strand.
TAATAATAAATTTGTGAGTATTTTGCTTAAAATTTCCCTATTAAAGTTAATTATTTTAAATTTGGGTCATTAATAAATTTCGAATAGATTACCTAATTAGTTATAATATATTTTACATTTATTATTATTTCAAATTATAACAATAACAAAAATCCATGTATATAAAGTCGTCACTCTTTCTTCACCATTTGCATGATTTAACAACAAGAAATTCTAATTTCTCTAAATAAATGATAAAAAACTTATTTTATGATATTCCCAATTTTCCCTTATATATCCCTTCTATTTTCGATGAAAGTTCCATAAAAATTTCATATCTCCTAAGCTATGGGACCATTGTTTGGGGAACTTTTATCTGCCCGATAGGTACTTGGAATGTCTATCAGGAAAAAAATATTTAAACAACCGTCCATCGATATGGTGAAAAATTTCCATAGAAAACTAATTCTAAGAACACCATAGCAGTAAAAGATTTTTTAATAATCGGGGAATTCGAATTTAGCCTTGAAATTACATGCAAATTAAAGCTGAGTCTTGTACGAATCCAACAATATATAGGTGTTAGGTCTATCTCATCTTTAAGTATTTATTTAAAATATTTCAAAATTAAATTAATTTTTTGGATCGGAATTTCAGCCGTTCTGTAGTAAATGTAGGAGATATAGCTGTAATTCTATACAAATGTTCACAAATTAATTAAAAACGTTATAATTATTAATTTTAAGATTAAAGTTATGGGATTCGGGAAAAACATTTTTTTTTCAGATTTTCTCAATTTTTCCTTAGATTTTCGATGAAAGTTCATTAATTGATATAGTGAGACATTTCTATAGAAAACATTATATCAGTAAAAGATTTTTCTAAAATTCGGGTGATTGGAATTTAAAATCGAGTTATTCCCAAATTCTTAAAATTCCTTTTCTCTTTTCTTCTTTATATAAAATTAGAAATATGAAATATAAGAAGAAAAAAATTCTCCCTGCTCTGACGAAGAAATGAACATTCTCCGGTCATATTTTATTGCAGTAAAATTATCTGTAAAAAACAAATTAAGTTCTTTAAAATAAAAAAAAAAAAAAAAACGCTGGACTCTTTAATAAAAAAAAAACGTAATAAATCCTAGCCAAAAAACTTTATCCCTTTTACATAATATACAGATGAACAGCAACCAACCACCAGATTCATATAATCACCAAATCCAATCTGTACCGAAAATGTTTACGGTAGATCGGAATATGTATAGACAGAAATTAAAGTGGGGTTGAATTGGATGCATTTCTGGTGTGAGTTGCTAAAGAAATTGAAATTAGATTTTTGCTTAGGGAAATTTTCTCATTTCCGAACATATAACAAAATATCGCCAAACAAACTTTATCATTCTCGACACGTATTTATTTACACTCTCCCGTATAATATTATACATACATATCTATACACTATACACTATACAGTGTTGGTAATGGTAGTGGCGGCGACTGATGTTATTTTTTTTTTCTTCTTATGGTACATCGTAAAAACGTAGTATACCAGATGGGTGACATTGCACATTTCCCCTAATTTAAATAAATTCCTATAAACTACTACCTATATTTTTTTTTTGTTTGAATGTGTCAATCTCCCCCTTTGTATGAAATATCCCAAATAAAGGGAGCGTTTTAATACTCGTACATTACATTACATTATAGCAGATAATATTTTTTTTGCTCTTAATTAAACGTGAAAATGTTCCCATTTTACCATTAAAATATACGTGCAGTTGTTGACATGCAATGATATTATAAAAATTCCCCGTTAAATGAGACCTACATTTATCCCTATAATTTTGTATTTATGTCATCCTCGAAATTTTCCTTTTTTTTCTTTTTTTTTTTGTTAAAAAAGGGAAACTACTATATTACTATATGTATAATACATTTTTTTTTTTTTTGTAATCAATTCAATGGCAGTACATTTTCCGGGATTCATTTTCCGTTAATTTTCTTTGTTATTGTTGAATTTTTATATGGTATTCAGTCAGACGCCAAAAATACGGGGTTAGTTCAGAGTGTACTACAGTATACATACATATATTGTAGTTTTCAACCCTCTTGTACAGCGAACAGAGAGAGTGGAGTGGAAAAAAAAAGTCAAAAGAAAATGAAAGAAATAAACATTTTGCGGAAATGTTCCTAGGAGCGTATGATGATATAGTATATGAATTATGGCCGTGCCATACAATATGTAAGTACATAAAAGCAACAAGAACATTTTCTATGTTTAAATGTGGAACACAACAAACGGATGGGTGTTTATACATATATGGATCGATATGTAAGCAGTTTTCCCAAGCAATTCTTGATGGGGCCCTCGGGGGGTGAGAGTTACTAAATATATAATCTGTTTCATTACACAAACATAATAACCGAATGCACGAATGAGTGCTCTATTAATTTGTTTGCTTGTTATGTCATTCAAAATGTACCATTAAAATTCTTCTTCATGGTATATTTTTAGGTATAATGTATTGGCGATGGTAGTGAATAAGTGATATATACGAATGTAGGGTTGCCACTTGCTCAGTTATTTCAAAAATCAACTGAATTTCCGCTGAATGTTGGATATATATTAGAAGGAAATAAGGCAATATCAGAAATGATTCTTAATATTCAGTAGCGTGGCGTGGATTTTTCTCCAATCAACAAAAAAACTTCATAATTATGAAAAAAAAATAAAAATAAGCGGCCCAACATGGGAACATTTTGAACTTTCTTAAAATTTTATTTGACAAAAAATGCTGGAAATTTTAAATAATATAAAAATCTAAAGATTCAAAATCACATTTTTATTATATATTATGTCACTTATAAAAAAAAAGTCAAAATATTTCTTTATTTAAATACTCGTCGATGTTAATTGGGCCCAAAAACCAACATCCACTGTTAATAATACAACTTAAGTGTCAATTTCAAGTTAAAGTTATTTTTGGGCATAATTGACTTTCTCAAAATGTGGTCACCCTACCTGAATAAAGATAAATGGTGGTGCAATTTAATGTTTTTCTCGTAGTTCCGTTTTCTTGAAACAAATGAACAGCCGTACTAAATCTTTTTGTTTACATTTTTTTTTTCCTTTTTTTTTTAAGAAATATATGCCAACTCTATAACATTAGGTACTTTATACGTATGTATGTGTGAAGGAAATAGAAATCAGAAACTTCAGTTCACTGTTCTATATACATACATAAATATGTCTGTAGCTATATGAAGATTTGTGGTGAGAAGCTTTTTTGCCACTTAAGGTTATTTATCTTAATTACTGCTGTAGTAATTAACTACATACTTTAAATGGTTTTTGTTAATGGTGATTACACATTGAATGTGACTTCAGTTCGGATTGAGGTTGAATAGAATTCCATAAAGATGATATACTCAATATTCGTATCCACAGTATCGCAGTTATTTTCTATTCATCAATGGTACCAGACCGATTTATTTAATATTTTCATTTTGCATCCTACTTTGAAGCATTTTATGACGTCATTTTGCAGTAGATACTTCAACAAAAATCTTCATTGATTAAATTCTCCTGTAATGCTATACTCTCAGCAATAATAAATTTCTGATTCTTCTCAAGTTACTTAACGAAAATATATTTCTAAAGGCTGACACTACATACACTTCCATTACATTATTTGGATTTTGCAAATTATCTATATTACTCGGGGTTATTCGTGTTAATAAGTAATCTTATAAAATACATAACCTACGGCACCCTTAGAGCAATTTAATAATTAAATTTACCTGAAACCTGTTAATGAAAACACGAAATTATTCAAGATTATCGATTAGTTTGGAAACGATGCCGATGTGTGGGAGAACTGTCATTAACCGATAATATCGTTTATATAATAATTTTTGAGAAATGTCAATTTTCGAATTTGGTTGTTCATTGAATTAATATCGATTTCGTTTATTATTCGCTTATGTTTGAAACAAATATTACTATAGCTGATGAATTATAGACGTGGCATTTAGTTCATTCTACGTCTACCTACACTCATTTTGTAGATACAATAAATGTTCAAAGTTCGAAGTTGATCGATAACCAAATTATCTATCCAAAATAATTTGTTAGAAATAGTCTACTCTTATAATTGAATGTTCATGTTTGATAATAATTTCATTACGTTTCATCAACACCGTGTTCCACCCCTTTTTCGAAAAATTATTCCAATTAAAATTTTAGTTGGATTAGAGTGGCACTCTTGGCATTTTAAAGAGTCCCATTTTTAATTTTGAAAAAAAAACCGTATTGTATGTACTTACCTGGAATTGTATTGTAATTGGATAGACGTATGAAGTATAGGAACAAATTACCACACTCTCCCTTCAAATAAGCTAATAACAATTAATTTTATTTAAGCATTTTCGTGAAAAATTATTTGCTCGAAACACGGTTACAATATGCACACACTCCGATGGTTTTTATGTACATAATCGTGTGTACCATAAAGTACTTTTATATAGCGCGCCAAAGCCATTGTTAAAGGGAATGTTTATTTTTACACTTTATCCCAGAGAGTAGAAAACTATTTATTTTTCGTATTATGGATTCTTTTCTCTTTATGTTCCTGTTTGTTTTTTTTTTTTCGTTTTTCCATAGTGTTTTTGTTACACGGAAAGAGAGAAGAAAAAAAAATCAAATAAATATACGATGGAATCCAATAGGGAGCATCAGTAAAATTCAATATAACAAGCTGGATGTTTACTAATGATGGCCGTAAATTAACAAGGAATTTTTGTTTTTTTTTTTGGAACAGTTTCTGATTGGAATAGAACAAGTACGACACTTTGGCTATCGAATGTTATTGGAAAAGATTTATCTTGACTTAACGAAAATAGAAATGGGAAAACAGAAAAGGAAATACTACTTAGGACGCGTCCAAAAAAAAAAAAGGAAAAAATGTGTTATTTACTACCAATCTTATGTATCTGATGATGCGTAGATATAAAAGTTATATGAAAATATGTTCGATATGCGCCTGTAATACTTTATGTGCCAATATACACTCGAAAAAGTATTTTTGTATTTTTTGAAGAATCTAATAGTTTTTTATTAGTAAAATGTCGTTTTTAAAAATGTATGTCTAACGGTGGCAATTTGTCTAAATGTTAACGTTGTTCGACTGCTACCCTTAAATTCTTTCTTTGGATTAATGTCGAAATTCCACCATTTTTTTTATTAAACACAAACTACTGGATTTATGTATGTTAGCAAATTTATTAATAATATTCCCTTCTAGAAAATCTATTATTATTTCAAGAGTTTATAGCTTGATGTTATACTAAATATGTAATTCGATCGCATTACCCATAAAATATTTATTTATTTATTTAATAATAATGATGAGGGGGGAACCATAAAGAGAAAAAATATTCTCCGTGTATAATACAGCATCCCATTTTAACTCTATAAAGCAGATGGGACATACATAAAAGATATAGGCAATTGGAAAAGGATTATGGATTAAAATAAATTTTACTTTTTTTTTTCTTTTTTTTTTCTTTTTTTTTTTTTATCAAAGAAACGTTTGAATTTCTGTCATGAAAGTTCAAAATACTTAAAATATCTAAGTATAAAAACGAATTGTTTATTCAAGAGGGGGACGGAAATTCGACGTGTACTTACTACATATGGATTATGCTACAATGCTATGTAAACATTATAAATATGTATTTTGGTGACTTTTTATATATAGTTAGGAAACCTTTTGTGATGTAGTACTTTAAGTGTCAAGAAAAAAATCTTTTTCTTGATTTAAGTTAAATGATTGTAAAAATTGAGCAACTTACATCTTAGAATAGAATAGATTTCTTGCGAGACCTTTCGAGAAGGTGGGTCTGACAAAAATCACTAAAACACTTTCGTCGATCGTAGAATCGTAATCGTGCACACTTAAGAGTTAGCGCCAAATGCGTCCAATGTGCATAGCAATAGAAACACTGAGCGCTGGAGATCAGTGCTGCCGTTTCATGTTTTCGAAAGTAGTATTTTTGTTAGATACTAGATGGGCAGTATCGTTAAAAAAGTTGAAGAGCTAAAAAAAAGTTACGTAAGCCGGGGTATTACTGTATGTAAATGTTAAGTCGACTTAATTCAATAAATTAGATAAGTTTTGAATAGCCATTATTTAAATAAAATAATACTCAATAATATATTGTATATTATGTAAACAAATTCATTAATTAAATATAAAACTCACATTCTGTGTTCGGTACCTACATATAATAGAAATTATGCTTAAATAAATTAAAATATCGTTTAAATTGTCATTCTGTAGGTAATTAACAAACTTTGAATAAATTTGAATAACTTTGTTTCGGTAAAATTTGATGTAGGTACACATATACAAACATACTTTTATATGGTTTTATGTACATTACATATATTTTATGTAGGAATTTTGCATATACGTACAGCAGGAGTGGCAGACAAAATTAATTAATTTAGCAACAGGAGAGAGAAAAAAAAACGATCAAAATCAATTAAAAAGTTCATTTTTTTTTGTATCAAGTGATTTTTCACTTTAAATTTTAAATGTACACAAATTTAAGATTACTACTGAACAAAGGAATGCTTTCACTTTCGATATTATGATTTATGATACTGAAACAGTCGAGAAAAAAAATTCGGAATGTCGGTTTGTGTGAATTTCTTATAACATTGGATCCTCGGAATTAATTTTTTTTTTCGATTTGTTTTGCGGTCCCTTTGACTTGTATTTAACTGAAACAAACGGCGTACTAAAACCGGTAAGGAATACGTCGAATATAATATACCCCTATGAGTACAGTGATTTATTTCTGCGACTTTGTTCTTATTTATTTTTTGCTGTACAATAAATTATGAATACAAAGGATTACAAATTATATAAAATCGATTGTGGACCCAGAACGGTAGGTCGTCGAACTTTTTGATCTATGAATGAAATCTTTATTTTTGTATTCTCTATCATTCATATTACTCTAATCCGAATATATTCCAGAGAAAATGATTAAAAACCCTAGAAATGATATAAAATTGATTGCAGCGCCATAACTTTAATTTTTTTTTTCTCTATGATTTTTGTCATATTCATTTTTGCTCTATTTCAAATATATTTGGAGTAAATGAAAATTAGACACACAATGTACTCCTACCTCCACTATATATTTTGACTTAAAATTTCACAAGAGAGAATAGAGATAGTGCGGTAACATTTTTTCCTTTCCTATGGTGAATATTAAGGGTTATTATTAAAATACCCTTTGATGTTACGCTCATACAAGTATAAAAATGTCGTCAAAGTTTATCTTTATAGTGCGTGCTGTAGATATTGATCTTTTTTTCCTTTAGTTGTTAGAAAATGTTCGGTCTTTTTATTGTTTCCTTTCTAAAAATGTGTTTGAGTATCTACAAAATCGTACATGCCCCAGTTACCAATTATTATTTATCGTTATGTTGTCGCACTACAATTAAGTACACCCGTCCTTTGATTTGCGCGGGATTTGATTTACACGGTTTTGTAAATTTAAAAAAAAAATCTTATTTTTTTTATTTTATATTGAACCCACTCATTTAATGTTGTGTGTCGTTTTCAAGGGATGGGTGTACTATGTCTCTTTTGACATCTCTTTTATAATTCGCTAGAATCATAAATGTAAAAATGGTAATTACAAAAATTGTCGAATACAAAACTTTTAACTATGCCATTGTACAAATATCTTAAGTACCATACTGAAATTTTAATGTTGAATAAAACTTTTACCCAAAGAGAACAAAATATTTATGTACTAATGAATTATCCCGCTTTACAGTTGAACTATTTTATCCCATATTTTTCATTATTCTCATATTAATAATTCCTATCTGCCATCGATTTTGCAGACTCCACATTTTCCGCTATTTGTTCGCAAAAACACAAGAAAATCGATTTTCAACAATATTTCGTTAGTTTGTTGAATGTGGAATTAGATTTTAATGAAATTTAATGGTTTTCAAAGATTGAAATATAAATACAAAGAAAAATTGTATCCTCTCTCCCTTCCTTCGACTCTCTCTCTCTAACATAGCATAGGATATGGAGCAATTATATATATTTAGGGCGCCGTCGAGGCGTTCGGTCTTTATATACGATGCATATACATATATTTATATGGAGTTGAGTATGCCGCGCGCAAGATTCAAACTATTTTTATAAACATACCCAAAGAATAGAGTATTTAATATCAAACGGATTTTATTTTTTATGAAGGGGGGGTCGAAGAATTAACTTAATTACATAATATTTGAATACGATTGTAGAAAGAAAAAAGAAAAAAAAGTTTTGTGAAAAGAAAAAAAAAATTGTTGAGAAGTATCGGACCTCAATATTAATAATGGGGTGGTTTATTCATTTATTGTTATGTTTTTGTTCTATTTAATGAAAACAAACAACAAATTGGACTTGAAATAATTCAATAATGGCGTGTCCCTGTTAAGGGTATATATTATGTTTTATCTTTTATGTATAAATGTTACCTTGTGCCGTTTCATTACGTGGGGCCACTACACTAAATATGCATATACAAAATTAATGAATTGTCATACAGCATTAGGGAGGTTATGTATGTGTGTGTGTGTTTATGTATGAGTAGGAAGGATATATGGGAGAATAGATGGGTGAACTGAATTATTTGGCATAAAATTAATTATGGAATTATAATGCCGAGAACCACAGGACCACCACCATGATGTCTTTTGTGTATATAATAGTAAAAATAAATTATGTACGATAAGCCTCGTCATTTAAATAAATTGTTTTTAGGCTAAAAATATATAATGAAAAAAAACCAGCGTTTTTTTTCAATGAAATTTTAATAGTGAATACTATTTTTTAATGCTTATTTCAAGTTTTGTTTAACGCTCCCTTTTGTGTATGAATCGGCTCTTTTGTTTGAGTATATTAATTCAAACCAACACCACCCCCCCTCCCCTTCCCCATATATGTAATTGGGTTGAGTTTTCTTAATTTATTTTGATAATTCGATAAGAAAAATACTACTAAACTATAATGTTTTTGACCTATTTTCACTTTCCATTTTCTTTAAAAAATAATAAATAAAAAAAGACTGGAAACATTATTCAGCCTGTGATCACGCTATTTTTTCCAAATATAATACTTTTCTATTGTTTTTTTTCTCCTTTTTTTACCAAAAAAAAATTGCGAATTTGTGAACAGGAAATAATAGTATGGATATTATTGATTAAATCTGGCGTGGCGGCCCCATACAGAGAGAGAGAGAGAAAAAAAAAAGGTTTCGTGTTTGTCAATATAAAAACTCAATGAAAATGAAAACTATTTAGCCATATAGAAAAATACAAATTGAACTTTCCATGTTGTTACCGTACTAGGGCACATATATAGATTTTAAAATAATACAACTTTTACCATAAAAGAATAGGGAGTAAATTTGGCACACGACTCCGATTCTCGAGGCAAGCAACTTTCGATATAATAAATTCATAAATTTTTTTTTTTTTTTTAAATCTCCGTATAGAAAGGCGACAACAGAATGAATTACTGTCATATATATGGATATTGTTACTATGTATATTATAATATCATATGTAGTAAGGGAGATGTTTATGCTTGAAATTATCGATATACATAACCCCCTTGCATACCTTTATTGTAAATCTGTCGCATCGTTGTTTATCAAAACATATCGAATTAATTGGATTTATGTACCAGTAAAATGATCCCGGTTTTAAGTAATTGGAAAAAAACATCATGTAACATCACCCCCTCTATGCAAACAACAACAAAAACCTAACAAACAAAAAAAAAAGGATATTTTGTGGAAAATACCAATTTAAACGGGACGCTTATTTTTATTTGGATAATCTAAAAATAAAATCAATTTAAGACAAAAACATTAAAAACAAATTTAAAGTACATAAATTATGTATTATGATCATGGTAAAATGGTTGGCGCTGAAAATTTGTCATTTCACAACCGGTACTTGATGATGGAAAACTTAAAATTTCAATGGAACGCCATTAAATAGGTACATAGGTACCCGAAGAGCTGTTCGGGGGCAGACAAATGACATGAAAAAGGTATAGCAGCTAAGATTATCCCGTATTATGTATGGTTGGGAAAAAAAATAATATTAATGGCCATGTTAAGGAAAATGGTTTCTTCTCTCTTTTATTGTCTTAATTCAATTTAACATTTCAATTTCGTCTTACCCTTATCACATAGAACAAAAGTCTGCCAAATGTCTTCAATATTACAATACATAGATAAGATGATTTTCCGGAATTCATATGCAAATAAATATAACTTATGGTTGGAATTTTTAGGATATGAAATATGAAAAAAAAATTATTATACATTTTCTGCATACATATGTACATATGTAGATTTTACTATATTCAATCCATAAAAATAGTTAGAATATACCAGACATATTAATTTAGTACTCTACATATCGTCCTGTCTATAGCAATACCGCCTATCTGACATTTTTGACGTGTTTTTTTGTTTTCATTTTATCATTATATGTAGTTCTTATGGAAAAGTGTTTTATGTCTCTCCTGAAAAATTTTAAAAATGTTAGATAGGCGGTATTGCTAGAGACAGGACGATATAAGTATAGTGACGTTGATCTCAATTTTTCATGTTTTACCATCCTTTGAAACGAAACTCCAGGGAACAACTATTGCAAAAATTATCAGATTTTTTATTTAAATCTCTGTCTTTGATCCATATAAAAACTAATACTTACAATTTATTTTACGGTCAGTTTATCGTGTATTAAAGGGGTGTTTCGTCACTTAAATCATTTTTTTGAAGGAAAATACCCCAGTATAGAAAAATAGGATCAAGAATAGAACATACAAATTATTACACTTTAACCTCAACGCAAACCATTTAAATTCCACTAATTTTGTAAAAAAAACGACCGATTGTCACTACCGTTTTTCTAATCGTTAGTCCAACGTATTTTGTTTGTTCTATCTCATTTAAGTAGATATTTGCAAGAATACATTTTTTCACTTAGAGGACCTATCTCGGTTTTTAATTAAATAAAAATAAACACAAAAAACCATACAAATGTTTTTTTTTTTTATTATTAAATATAGTTTATATTAATTAATTTATAAAATTTAATTTTTTGGTTAGCCGAAAAATAATTTTCGTTTGGTATCTTATCAAATTAATTCCAATCAATATCCCAATCGTACCTACTATAATACAAAATCCACTTTGTTTTAAAATAAAAAATAGATTCTTATCTCAAATTTACCCCTCTTCTAATGGATTGAAATATTTGCTGATTCTGATTTATATATATATATACAATATATATATTTCGGGAAACGTTTATTTAAAGAAAGAAAAAAATCTTTGTTTTTATATGGAACAAAAAATTCTGCTGACCCAATTTTTTTTTTTTTATATTTTAACAATTCCAGATTACGCACAAATATACGGAGGAATCAACCAAGTTACCAAAAATATATATATAAAAAAAAGAAAAGGTGATGACGTACATTTCTTTCTTTTTGTAGTTGAGAAAGTTTTTAGCCATTTTACAAAAGGTCAAGCCACCACACATAAATTTCGAAACCCATAAAGAATATCAAAATAAAACAACCACATATATAGCAAGGACACCACCACCACCACCACCACCCCGGTATATAGATTGTCTATAAATATTGTTTGTTCAAACCGGGAGGAGTAGAGAAGAAGAGGGGTGGTAGAAATAATTGACACTTTTTTCTCGGTTGTTCGTCCAAAATATATTCTCCCTTGAACGATACATATTAGTTGGTGGTAATGGTCGATGGGTGATATGGGTGATGTGGGTGATGGTAAATCATGTGTTCAATAATTGGTAAACGTGATTATTAAAAGCAACAAAATTATTTTATGATAAGAATATATATAGAAAGCTACCTACTACTACCACTACCTATTACATACTTATAGAATATATTCACCAACATATGTTGGACAGATTAATTTTAATTCAAACATTTGGGACTATGTGGACATTTTGTTGTAGCTGGCAATAAAGTTTTTAATATATTCAAGAAATATTTCTCACAAACAAAAAAAAAAGAAAAAGAGAAATAAAATGAAAAATGATAAATATGACCATCAATTAAATTTTCATCAAAATACTCAAAGGACTCAAAATAATCCTTGAAAAAAGTTTCATTTTATGAGTTCTGTCTCTGTGATTATGATAATGTAATTTTTAAATATTAGGTCTTAGGGCACCACCAAATATGTATGTAATCTAACTTAAGATAATTTAATCTGCCTATACAAAATGACGCCGCCTTACAAAAATAGTATAAGTTACAGGCATCTATCTGAAAAAAGGACGATGAAAATCAAATTAACCAGATACTCGAATAAAAGGTCCAAGTGGTAATTCCATGGTAATTTTATCGTAATTTCGTGGTAATTTCAATCATTTGTCAACAAAGACCAACGTAACCAGTCCTTTAAACCAATCTAAATTTAATCATAGTATTATTACATTAGGTCTCGTACCTTAAAACTAATTTCCAACAAAGCCTACTACAGTCTTCCCTCGAAAAAATGTCATTTATCTTTATTTTTTTTTATACGGCGAAATATCACAGCCTTCTATTCAGATAGGTTTTCTATTATAATAATAAAATTGCCAAAATTATGACTTTTTCGCTCTCTCGAATAAAAGACCTAGGGCTTTTTTGTCGAGGGAAGACTGTAGTTCTTCTAAAGTCCAACAGCAAGCAGACCTTCTTGTATATATACTTATGTTGCAGTGAGTAGACCAACCTAACATCTTTCTGTGTGAATACGCATATGTAGGCAAGACAGTCACGTAGTTAGGGTCATTGACTTTGTTTATAATAATAATCAATTAATATCTATTGAGCTTGCAGTGGCGGCGGCTTGACATGAGGCTAAAATTTAAAAAAAAACCCTTTCGTATTAAAAATATATGGACATTAATGAGTTAACTTTTTCAAAAAAAAAATCATTTTGCACAAAGTGCTCAAAATTTAAAATAATATAAATTTTCACAATTGGTCAAGATAGCCCCATTTTTTTCATTTTTTCCCCTTGTAATGGATGAAGAATTTTTTTTTTAAATTTATTCCATGATAATTAGGTGAAAATACTCACGAGCCGTCACTGCCTAATGTTTAGAGAAATTTCATAATTTTTGGTTTTATTTGAAAATAACTGACTCGTTGGTTCGGAAAAAATGCACACAAACCAAATAAAAAGAATTAAAAGAGATTAAGTAAATGAATTTTAAAATGTTATCTTGACAATAAATTTGGGTCATTTTCCCAAACAGAACTTGACAAATGGTATTTTTCATCATTTTCTCTCCATCTATTTTTGTTTGCATACTTAATTTATGACACCACACTATAATACAAAATAAAAGTGTAGATAAAAATAGAAAACCAGCTTACATTTTATTTCCATTAATAATTTTATTGTTATTAGGCTTAAGGAATTTCCTGTCAAAGATTATCTCGCATCACATGAATGTATATAGAAAATTGTATATAAATGAAAAATGTTTTTCCCCTCGGTTTTTAAACTGTTATTATATTATTTTCTAAAATGTTCTATATGCGTGTAAATTTGCCTTAAAGCATTAACATTTTTTTTTCTATGTTATTTTTCCAGGTAAATCAGCTTACAAGCATGGCAACGTTAATAAATCGACTGTTTTCGTAGAAAAGAAAGGAAAAAAAAAAGAAAAACAAAACAAAAAAAAACTGTGTGCCTCGTAGATCATCATACGTATAACAACATTTAGAGAGATATCATCACATTGTATACATCTTTATATGTTGTACTAATTTTTAGTACCTACTTTTTCTCTACATAAAAACGACAACAAAACAAAAAACTTATATGCCAAATATAGGTGTAGTATTTAGTGTATAGTAATATAACGATGGGCAATAAATGCTGTAGCAAACGACAAGACCAAGAAGTGGTACTCACATATCCATCCGGATACAAGAAAAACGAATCTAGTTACAATTCAAATTTATCAGGACAAAAACATAATAATGGCGGTTCGTTGGATTCGCGATATACACCGGATCCAAATAGATGTCAGCTAAAGACAAAGGGTGGCGTTGATATTATTCGACCACGTACAACACCATGTAAGTATAATTGATTCAAAATAAATACTAAATGAGATAATAACCTTAACTTCTTATACGGTCGTAGGATTCGTGCATTCCTCAGCTTTAAGTTTTGAGTAAATTTGAGTCTAAACTCCGATCCCTCGATTTTTGAAAAATCTTTTACTGATATGATGTTTTTGAAACGGTTTTCTATGGAAATAACTCACTATATCGATTGACGGTCGTCCAAATATTTTTTTTTTGATAGACATTCGAAGAACCTATCTGGGAGAAAAAAGTTTCCCGAACAATGGTCCAGTAGTTTAGAAGATATGAATTTTTTTCAAGAACTTCCATAGAAAATTGGGAAAATCTAAAAAAAAAAAATTTTTTCTGGAATTCCATAACTTTAATCTTAAAATTAATAATCTTAACGTTTTTTATTAATTTATGAATATTTCAAGAGATTTTTTTTAGAATTCCACACATGTATCTCCACATATTTCCTATGAAACGTTGAAAACGGCTTCAATTCCGGAATAAAAATGAAAATTCATTTTGAAACATTTAAAAAAAATACTTATCGACGAGTTACACCTAGCATCTCTATATCGTTGGATTCGTAAAAGTCTTAGCTTTAATTTGCGTGTAATTTTGAAGCTAAACTCTAATTCTTCGATTTTCGAAAAATCTTTTACTGGCAGGGTGTTTTTGAAATTAGTTTTCTTTGGAAATGACTCATTATATCGATGGAATGTCATCCAAATATTTTTTTTCTAACAGACATTTGGAGTACCTGTCTGGTAGAAAAAAGTTCCCCAAATAATGGTCTCGTAGTTTAGGAGATATGAATTTTTTAAGGAACTTCCATATAAAACCGAAGGGATATGTTAGAGAAAATTGGGAAAATCTAAAAAAAAAATTTTTTTTCTAGAATCTTATAAATTTGATATAAAAATTAATAAAAACGATGGTGGTAAAATTTATTGTCTACGATAAATATTAAGTGGCGTTACAAACTATGTTCCAAGGTTATTATACCCTTTAATGTTACATTGACATAACTGAATCTGATGACCTAAACACAACTTATTTTACTATCAATTCAATTCAACAATTTAAGTTCTACTTTACTTTTTCTATTAAATACAGCGACAATTTACGCATTTGAACTTCTTTAGAATCATTATTAATCGTCTTATATGTGTTTGCAGTTGAACAAATAAACAATTCGCTGCTAAATAAATGTTTTCTTTCTTCGTATATTTAGATCTAGGTATAGTGTTCTCAATAATGGGCGCATAGAAAGAGAGATAGAGTCTGATTAAATTTATTAACAAATTTATGTGAAAAGTTTTGATTCCATCAGGAATTTTTATGTTTTTCTATTTTTAATACATATATTTAATTGTAACGCCTACATAATGCACCGAATGTATAAGATTTGGACAAATAAATTTTAAATGTAAAAATTCCAGAAGATTGACATTGCACATTTGGTCGTCACAAGTATGATCTTAACCGTAAGGAGGTCAAATGATATTTATTCAATTGATTTCTTTCTAAGACTTTTTCAAATTTTATAGCAGTCCGCCAGAGATTTTACCAAAATTTATTCCTTCTAAATATTTCTATTTTTATTTTTCAATTGTAGGTCTCCCCGGTCATCTCAAACGTAGAATAGTTGTTGCTTTATATAATTACACTGCTAGAGAAGAAACGGATGTCAGTTTTGTCAAAGGTGATCGTATGGAAGTTATCGACGATACAGAAACGGATTGGTGGCGTGTCATTCATATAACAACACGACAAGAAGGTCTAATACCATGGAACTTTGTAGCAGAAGAACGTAGCGTAAATAGTGAAGAGTAAATGCGATCATATATTTGGAATGTTCCAATTGATTGTTGGTAATTAATCGAAATGTTTTTTTTTTTTTTTTGTATTTTCAGTTGGTTTTTTGAGAATGTGTCCAGAAAAGAGGCTGATAAATTACTGTTGGCCGAAGAAAATCCACGCGGTACCTTTTTGGTGCGTCCGTCCGAACACAATCCAAATGGTTTCTCGTTATCGGTTAAAGATTGGGAAGATGGTCGAGGATATCATGTGAAACATTATAAAATAAAACCTTTAGACAATGGTGGTTACTATATTGCGACAAATCAAACGTTTCCATCGCTTCAGGCATTAGTTCTTGCATATAGCAGTAAGTGTGTTGTTGTTGTTTTTTTTTCTTTCTTATTTATTACACAAAACAATTTTTGAATGCGTTAATGACTTTATCTCATGGCGTACATGTGCTTGTTGTATATTTATTTTGATCTTTATCAATATTAGCATACAAGTTGTTCATACAAGTGTGGAAATAGCTTAGCGATGTCGGGTTTTTTTTCTTGGAATAATTTTTGTTGTCATTCAAACATGTGACTCAAGGAAATGTTTATATCAGCAAAATTGTATAGACAAAATATGATTTTAAATCAGTGAGCATTATTGTTATAACTATGTAGATAGTACTAAAAAACGCGTTCAAATTAATCCAGTTTAACAAAAAATTGCCATAGCTCAAAAGTTTTTAGTACATAATTACTAAAGTTCACACATAGCCGTTGGTTTAATTTCGATGACAAAAAAAGTACGGTTTCATTTTTAGTACTAAATATTTAGTTGTTCTAAACTCTGAAAACCTAAATTCTAAATTTATAATCATTAGAAATAATAAAAATACTAATCTGAGTGTCTTGAGAAATATAATGGATGTGTACTAAATTACTAGATAACTACGGTTTAATTTGATCTTTGTATGTACTAAACTCTCTTCTCTTTTTCAGAAAATGCACTTGGCTTATGTCACATACTGTCACGAGCCTGCTCGAAACCACAACCACAAATGTGGGATCTTGGTCCCGAATTACGTGACAAATGGGAAATTCCACGGTCCGAAATACAATTGGTACGGAAATTAGGTCGCGGCAATTTCGGTGAAGTTTACTATGGCAAATGGCGAAATAGCATAGATGTTGCGGTAAAAACGTTACGCGAAGGTACAATGTCAACGCAGGCATTCCTTCAGGAGGCGGCAATAATGAAGAAATTCCGTCACAATCGTTTGGTTGCCTTGTATGCGGTATGCTCACACGAGGAACCAATCTATATTGTACAGGAGTACATGTCGAAAGGTAGCTTATTGGATTTTCTACGTGAGGGAGATGGCAAATACCTCCAATTTGAAGATTTGATATATATAGCAGCTCAAATTGCATCCGGTATGGAATATCTTGAGTCAAAGCAATTAATACACAGGGATCTAGCAGCTAGAAATGTTTTAATTGGTGAAAATAATATTGCGAAAATTTGTGATTTTGGCTTAGCCAGAGTTATTGCCGATGATGAATATTGTCCAAAACAAGGTTCAAGATTCCCGGTCAAATGGACGGCACCGGAAGCGATAATATTTGGAAAATTTTCGATAAAATCCGATGTATGGTCGTATGGAATTTTGCTGATGGAATTGTTTACGTATGGTCAGGTACCCTATCCGGGTATGCATAGTCGTGAAGTTATTGAACAAATTGAACGAGGCTATCGTATGCCAAAGCCAACAAATCATCATCTTCCCGATGATATATATCATTTAATGTTACAATGCTGGGATGGTGTACCGGAGAAGAGACCAACATTTGAATTTCTCAATCATTACTTTGAGGGTTTTACAGTGACATCTGAAGTACCTTATCGGGAGGTACAGGATTAATGAATTTTTTTTGTTTTCGTTTTTTTTTTTATTCGTTTTCAAAGATGCCGAAAAAATGGTTGGTTTTCAAAACATTTATAATGAGAAAAACCACAAAAACAACAACAACGGTTAAACAATCAGATAAGTTTTATTAGTTCCTGATACAATTTTAGCATTTGTACTTAATGGTAGATAAAATGCATATTTTTGCAAATCACATACACACGATTAACGAGGTAAGTATATACACACACATACACACACATAGATATATTATACACATACACATGTATACATAACACTCTGAATAATAAAACAAAAGTCCACATTTCATACTAAGTACACAAACAAAATGTAAGGACGATGATTCGTTTTTTGTTACTGAACAAAATATTTTTGACAACGGTCAGACATTTTATATCTAACAATAACAACAACAACACAAACTACAACATAACAAAAATCATGTACGATATTTAAGTGTCCCGGTCCTTTTGAGACATTTGTTTGTGTTCCAAATTTTCGTTTTTGTTTTTGATCCACTTAACTTAACTGTTCGATTATTTATACAACAATTTTAGGTCTTAAAACTATTAATTAAATAACTAATCTATTTGAGAGAAAAAGAGAATGGCTGTTGTTTGCCTAAATGTCATTTGTGTGAAAAATTCTTATGATTAACTTCCAGTGAAAACATCTTTTTTGTGTTTTTTCATTTTTTATTATTTTCGTGTTATTGTGTGGCCACTAAAGTGATTTCTATAATTTTTAACATTCCTAACGTTGGTTAGGAGGAGTGGGTGATTTAGTAAAAAAAAATTTTGTATTTGATGTACATACACGATTAATATATGCAATTCTACACAATATATGTATTCACATAAATGTGGTAGTGATTTTTCGTTTCATCAGTGTGTCCAGACCTAGTTATGTATAGTTGAAGTTTTTTCATTATTACGACACAAAAAGAAGATTTAACTCATTAATTATAAAGCAAATTATTACCATCTACTCAACCTGCTGCCATGGGATGTGAAAGGGGGGGGAGGGGGTGAAGCATGAGCGAATACAATTTTTATTATTTTGTTACTGATTTTTTTCTTTTTTAATCCGTTGATTTTGAGAAGTCTTAATTATTGTTTTTCTTCCGGTTTTCTTAAAGATTTGTTTTCCTTAATTTTTTGGACTTTAATCCTTTCAATGAACCGATTGAAGATCGTGCTGCAGTCTTCCAAGCAGATTATATGTATTATTTAAAAAAACTAAGAAAATCACATCTAAGGGCTGTTTTTTGTAATTTTTATTTAAAACTATTCCTTAGTGGAAAAACTACAATCTGACTTCTGATAAAATCGAGATATGTGCCGCCTCTTTTTCCGAACCGATTATTTGTCAACCAGGCCAAACAGACACCATACAGACCCCGTATCTAGGAAGTTAAGAATTACGATTTATTTCGATTTTAAATTGAACACAACAATATGATGTGACATACAGGGAATAAATACCACAATTTTAGATGAAAACAAGTAGAACCCAACTCTGAGAATCTATGTATGTGGCCGCGCAGACCAATTTTTTTTTTATTCAATCGAAACACATGGTGCCCTGCAGCTTTTTTTTAATTGTTTCTATTTAAGTTTTGACATTTACCTATAGTGATAAAGTCGATAATTTTAAATAATATGAATTTAAAAAAAAACGTAATTATTTTAATTATAATTATTACAATTTTTTTTTTTTGTTCTAAGAATTTATATTTAATATAAATTTAGTATTTATCTCATTTATATAATTAAACTGAACAAAAACCAAAGCTATAATTTATTTTAAAAAATAAAATAAAATAAAAAACTTAAAAAAAAAATTGTATAAAAACAAGTATGTATGGTAAAAATAAAGACACAATGACAAAAAGAGGGGAGATATAGTGTTATGTTTTAAAAATTACTTACAGTATGAAATCGAAAAAATAAATTTAATTAGCATTTTTAAAAAAAAAAAAAAATCCTCCAGTTTTTTTAATTTTATTGTCTATTGTTTCAAGAAAAATTCGGGAGAAAAGTGAAAAATCAACGAACCCGCGGAGACGCAATTTTGATATAGTACAAAATTTAATTGAATATATTTTTTTTAATAAATTTCAAAAATGTTTTTATTCAATTTAAATGCGCGATCACGTGACAAAAAAAAATATGAACCGAAAATTATTGCATTGTCCTGTGTAGAGTTCATTGCCGATAATTGAAAGTGATTTACATTATATCATTTGTTTTTGTTCGTTGGATGATGATTGATTTTAAATTTTGTTAATTAAGTAAGCTCAATAAATCCGTCATTATTTACGTACATATTTAAAAAAAAAAAAGAAGAAAAATTTTGAATTTCGAAAAATACTGTAAGCAAAAGTAGTGTTTGTGAGTTTTCGTAATGAGTAGAAATATTATTAAATTTATAAAATATACTATAAGTATAAAATAAAATAAATAAAAACCAACAAACAAAAAAAATAAATAAATCCAAACTGATAATACAATGGACCATCACAATAAAAATCCAGTTTAATTTTCGTTAATTTACCGTGACGTATCTCTAACTCAATTCAATAACAAAAAAAAAGAAAGTATTATTTAATAATTTAATTAGAAAAACAAAAATAAATAACAAAAAAAAAACTAACACACACAACGCTAAATTTAATAATAATAATAATTAAAAAAAAAAAAACACACACACACTATAAAAGTCTGAATAGAAATGAAATTCCATTTATAGTTTAAAGTTTAAATTAATTTTCAAAGAGAAAAGAGGGAGAGAGAGAAAAAATGAAATAAAAAACAAAAAAAAAAAAAAAAACAAAGAAAATCACACATTTTATAGCCACTTTTGTAGAATCTACGAGACTTTTTATAAACCTTATCTTCTAAACTACATGATAATGATTAATTTTAAGGATATTTTGTATATAAAAAAAAAATCATTACTTAATAAATGTATACATTGCTAAATGTTTTGATTATAATATGTTTATGGTACGATTATCGACCGAATGGCCATTGACAAATTCATAATTTGCAACATTTTGCCAATAGCGGCAGATAACACAATAAATTCGTTTTAGATACACCAAACTGAAATTAATCTAGTCGCGCTAATTAAAAAAAATATTTATGAAATGTGGCACATTTTCGAATTTTCGAAATTTGTTAATCTAAAACTGAGCCGTACCTAACGTACTTTCCACAAATATCGAGGAAGCCATTTGTAATTTACGTAGTTATTCAGTCAAAAGTTGAAATTAAATTTCGAATATTTATCAGAATATATATTCGTGTTATACAAATGTTACTATTTAAGCTAACAAACAGCTAGACTAGAAGAACATAGAAATTGAACTATTTTCGAATTTTCAAACATACATTTTGTGGGCAAAGTTCATGTTTTTAGCTTGTGCGGCTTGGTAGGCACGTTTTACGTTTTAAAACTATAGTCGAAAGCAAAACTAATATTCGAAATAATCATACGTCACGTTGTTATACAGAAAAAATATTTTTAATCCTATCATTATTTTTTATTTAAAGTTTCTTAACAAAACAAAGCACTTTTTAACAGTCCGACTATTACTACAGACCAAAAAGATCCGCCAATTCTTAACAAATATCGTGAACCACTGGTCAAATCGAAAAACATTACACTGAGAAAAATCGGCACTCTTATCTCTTCGTCCATTCTAAATTTCAAATCAACTCTTTGTCCAAATTCTATATTGCCATATCGAAACAATTCTTGATTCTTGACACTTCCCACTTTCAATCGACCAAATGAAAATTCATATTTCACATTTAAAACCATATTCTGACAGACGAATTCCATTTCGCTATCATCTCGGTTGAAAATTCCGTCCACTTTCTCGTCGCCAACATTTTTCATTTCAATTGGTATCCAATGGGCGGTGACATTTTTCGGACTACCAAATTCCGATATAATCGTAATGACATGCGCATAATTGGTGTCGTTCACTTTTTGCTCAATGCCATTTAGGAGATAAAAAAAGATTTTCGTTTGGAAATTTATGCAAATTTCGGTAAAATTCGATTCGGACGTTATGTCGATATTTTCACTGCCGAAAACGACGTCACAGCGTAGAAAAATATTCTCTCGAAATGTTATCGTATCATATGTGGTGTTGTTAATTATGCAGAGATTTTTTCGGAATTTCGGTATTCTTAGAATTTCATCGGTACGGTCAACATTTTTGGTTGCGTTTTGAAAATAATTCAAATAAAAATTGGTCGCATCGTCTGACGTGCTGTTCACAGTTCGAACAAGTTTCGTTGCAATAAGTGGTTTTCCCTTGAGATATCCCAAATTGCCACTTGTTTTGTGTGCGTTCAGTAAGTGTTCGGACATTTGCAAAAATACAATTTGTGTGGAATGCAACATCGTTGAACGTTCTATGTCCAATTCTTGATAGAGAAAAAATATCGTCACATTGAGAATGTGCGTAAAATTGTGTCGAAAACTGATTACAATGTCCGTATTTCCATAATTGTCCGGTATTCGATCATTTGAAGTATTTGCCGAACGGCAATTTTCGTTTGATATGAAATGGACACAATCGAACAATGTGATCTCTAAGCATTCATCGTTCGTCGTTTCCGTACAGTGTTCGGACATCATTGCATGGTTTTCGATGCCTTTTCGTGATTGCAGTATTTTGGTGCTTTGATATTTTTCTTGTAATTTCATTGTTTGCTCGGCGATTTGATCGATTTGTCGGATGCATGTGAATTTTTCATTTTCCAAATATCTAATGGGCAGGTCATATTGGCAGTAGTCTCCAGTTAAGGAAAATGGTACGTCTGAAATAAATTTTTATATTTTTTACAAAATACGAGTAATTAACAAATAAAATACTCCATCAAGGAAGAATAATTGGCATTGACAACTACACAAGGTGGATTGGATTTTATTAGATTCATCAAGGGAACTATCATCGAATTTCCAGAAGAAGACAAAAAGATAGAAATTGACAGAAGACAAGGGATAACGTAACAGGTTCCAAAAGTTTGGGACATTGGAACCAATATGCTAATTTCAGTTGGAACAAGAAGTATCCCAATCAAATTAAATCAACAAAAATACTTACCAAAAACTTTTAATTCCTCAGCCATTTCATTAAATACCAGTACTGAATCTCCAGCTTTATATTCCTCCCTATGTTCATCCACAACATTCAAACGAAATACTACCGGCCATTTATATTTGACCTGTTCTTTAAGCTTAACGTCAAAAATCTGCAATTTCCACCAATGATAAATAAATACAAATGTGAGTTATTCAGGTTGTTACCTCTTTGTCCGAAGCATCATTATTTTCACGAGCGACACAAAACAATTGAAAATTAATTTTGCACGATTGCAATCCGGTCGTATCTTCAAAATCATCAATGGTCAGGTAATTTTCGTTGCATTCAAATGTCTGATGCATGTGATCGGTGCAATCGATGTCACAGCAGCAGTTAATGTCACAAAGGTTAATCTGTGATAGTAGAAGAAAAAACACTAATTACTCATTGCAGATAGGACAAATTATCATCCAGACACAATGTGAGCACATGTGTCCGATTTGAAAATTTTGTTTCAATAACCCAAGGTCAAATTCAGAGTCGCTTCATTCTTTGATTTACGACCAGAATTTGATTCTCAATGTTGGTTGCCATTTATTTAGTCAATTGCGCATAAATTTATTGAAAATTACCATTAAATCACATTTGCAGTAGTAGTCGGATGAGACATTTTCTCGCCATGACAATATCGGATGCATTAAATCCCCCTCAAATACATTGATTGAATGATGATGATTATCACTTTGATTAGTTGCTATGGCGGATGTTGCATTCACTTTAGTTTGATTACTTAATACGATGCCTAAAGTATTTGCTGATATTGTTGTTGTTATTGTTGTTGGACTAGTCGTGCTAGTTGTACTGTTTGCTGTGGTCGTTGTTTCCGTAATTGATTTTGCTGTCGTCGTTGTACTATTTTCTAATGGGTCCGATGACGATTTGGTCGGAATTTTTGATAAATCAATTTTAACAATAGCACTTGATAGTTCCACTAGATGGAAAATGATTAAAATCGTTGTCAATTGTTTCATATTTAATTTAGTTCTACACCGAAATTGGAAAAATTCTTGCATATTAACATTAGCTGAACGGTGATTTGTCCAGATGATGCTGTCTGTAGTTTGTATCTAAAATTTAGAAGAAAAGAATTACTGATGAAAGTTTTGGACTGGGATCTCAAAGATCTCGTTAAAAAGACGACTGCCATTAGATATTAGAACTACGATCGACGTTATTGTGGGCCATTTTTGTTGAATGACAAAGGCAAAACTAAAACTAGGTCAGACGGCGTTACGATTACCGTATTTTGGAAGTTGTCTATAAAAATTGTTTCAGCGGGTTAAATCTAGAGAATCAGAACAAAATACCGATTTTTTTAAGGTAAGTTCTTAAGCAATATTGAGAACACAGAAACAAAACTTCTCGGAACAGTGAATTCTAGAGATTTTCATCTCCTTTAAAAAGTTTATTGGGCAAAGAGAGTGGATTTGTATGTTATATGTTTATAATTGAAAATGACGAACCACCCTAATATTTACCTTTCAATTCCAGAATAAACCAAATCACTTTTGCTAACAGTAAATCCACTAGTATTAAATCGAGTTTCCAACGAATCGAGAAAATTGTTTGCGGCTATCTTCCAAGTAAAGATCTCAATTGCATGGAAACCAGGTCGAACTGGAATATGCGAAAAACCAAAACTACAAAACAACAACAAAAAATGAATTAAAACAATTTTTAGAAAATTCACTTTAAAACAAACCCAATTGGCCAACATTTATTTAGGCCATTCACTGCATACACTTCAACGTGAATTTTTGGCCAACCCAATATTCCTCGACATGCCAAATGTACATCAATCGGATGCGCAAATGATACAGCCGTATCTTCAAGTTTAGCACGACACGTTGATGTTTGTCCTTCGATGATTCCTTCGATTAGTTTCCAATTTGATCCTTAATTATGGTCAAAATAAAATTCTGAATCAATCTATGGATTTAAAAAAAGTATACCAAATTGAATACTCCACTTGCAAAATAAACTGGTCGCCTCGAAATTGGATGCGTTCAGTATTTGTCCGATTATATGTAGTTCGGCCATGTATAGGATGATTTATGGAACATAGAACGGTTCTTCATTATTTTCAGTATTTTTGTTGTGCAATTTTCTCTATGTTTGTTCTTAAACTTTACTCAATTTCGATTCTATTGTCGGTTGTTAGATTTTATTACCTATCCTAAAGCGAAGGGTAGTTTGGGAAGTTTGTTATTTTTATCCGTTACTATGGTAACAAACGTTGTTTATGTACCTATATGCAAATTTGTCCTCGGGAAATATTTGTATCCCGCAATAATTGAGAGGGAGAAGCATATATTTGTACACATGCGTTTATTAGCGCAATTCTATAGCAACAAACTGTTTTATCGACATTTATCTATTGCAGTTTTTTTTAAACCAATTTGGCAACGTTGAAAAAATACCAACAACACCAATGATGAAAATTGTTTAAATTACAGTAAGTCTAGTTTTATTATGGGAGCACGTAGTTTGTTTATCCCTATTTACTACATCCGAAGGCATAATCACTCGTTAACAATTTGTCGGAAATATATCGGAAATACATGAAAGGACACTGGAATTACTTGTGATTGCAGTGTATAGTGACTCACTGCCCCTCTCGACTATAGATTCTTGGTCATTGTGTTTTTAAAATGGATGCCAACTTGCAGTGTGCCAATCTACTCTATATTTACCCTATACAAACATAGTAAAATTCTCTATTTGGGGAAGATGATAGGTAAATAATCACATAACCTCGAATTTGGATAAAACTTTAAAATATTCTATTGATAAAATCCTCCAATAATAATGTTGCGGACCAAAGAATTACTATAAATTATTAATTATCGACTTTTCTATTAAAAATCTCTGTGTGAAAAGTCGCCATTATTTAATTTCATTTCAAAGTGACCACGTAGAATACGCTACGGCTGATTGTAGTAATTGTAAAATAATTGGTAAAAAATGATTGCTATTGATGGCAGTATTTTAGAAGGAGTAAGTACATATATTAAGTAAGTAATAATCATTATCATTACTAACTATTATTTGTATCCAACAGGGCGGACAAATACTACGAATTGCACTATCCTGCAGTGCCCTTACCGGCATGCCAATAAAAGTATTTAAAATTCGTGCTGGCCGTTCGAAAGGTGGACTTGCTGCCCAACATTTAAAAGGTACACATCCAACCAATAGATAGAATCGATAAAAATCCATTTATTATTATTATTTGTAGGACTTTTATTATTGCGCGACATGTGCAATGGAAAAGTTAAGGGAGCCTCATTAGGTTCAATGGAAATTGAATTTGAACCGGGACCATTAAAAGGTGGCAAATTTTATGCTGATACTAAATCAGCTGGAAGTATTGCACTGTTGCTGCAGACAGCTTTACCGGCAGCATTTTTTTGTAATGTTCCAGTTACATTGGAACTGAAAGGTGGCACTAATGCAGATATGGCGCCTCAGGTTTTAAAATGAAAAACATTTTCTCTGAACGGCCAGATGACTGATTGTAATCCAATTTTCAGATTGATTTTACTACGGAAATATTAAGACCAACGATTGAAAAATTTGGAGCAACTTTTGATTTTGATCTCTATAAGCGTGGGTTGGTATAATTAAGCTTGTTTACTTAACTTTTCAGATCCTTGTCACCATTATTGACTCAAATCTGTTCATTATTAGAGATGGTGTCAGACAAAATATAAAAAAAGGCTGCCAATTGAAGCTTCCACACAAATTTTGAAACAATGAGTAAAAATGTATCTTGTGAGTCGCTTCTGATTACCTCATATGGTATACCACTGCGGACACCAGAGAGTGTGGAAGGATGTATTGCTGGGAATATTTCAATAAGTACTTAGGTGTAAAGAAATAGCCGAACGCGCCTACCACTTTCCTCCATTCGTTTCGGTCTCCAATTTCCCATTTTCAGGGCTCATATGTCTGCTTCCACATCATTTAACCATCTTGTTCGGGGTCTACCTACGGATCTCTTCCCTTCCGGTCCAGATTCTAGAATGTTTTTGTTGCCGCATTAACCGCCCTATATATGTACCATCTGTTCATGCCTGATTTTAGGGAACTCCCTAAAAGGCAGTATTTCATGTAATTCCTTTTTATATTTCAAGATATTTTCCCAAAGGCGGTGGCCATTGTCTGATCAATGTAAAACCAATAAAATCTCTGCGCTCAGCTGAAATAATCGATTTTGGTGAAGTATCAAAGTTTTTTGGTTGGAGTTTTGTTGCCGGTTCTCTACCAATCCAAGTGAGTACTCGTCGTACGCGCTCCTATTACAAAATATTTGGAATATAGCAATTTGATTGTTATTCTGTTTTATGATAGATGGCCGATGAAATGGCGGATGGTGCTAAGCAATCATTCAAAAAATTAGGCTTAAATAAATCAATTGAAATTGAATGCTACAAAGAGGCACCGGATATGGTAATTGGAAATTGTTCTGGCATAATGTTAGTAAGCCATATCTTTATCGTATATAAGGATTACAAAAATGTTAATATTTAACAGCTTAGGCTGTGAGACAACTACAAACTGTATTTTGGGTGGTTCTGGTCTATGTTCAAGAAATGACAACCCATTTGGTACGGGGGAAAAGGCTGCCCGTGAAATATGTGAACCGATTCTGGTTAAAGCATGTGTCGATCAACATGTTCAGGTAAAAAAAAAATGTTAAATATGATTGGATTATCTGTGATTTGTTACTATAGATAATTAATCTGTCCATTTAAGGATCAATTGATTGTCTTTATGGCACTGGCAAAAGGTCGTAGTCGTGTGCGGACGGTGAATCCTTCGTTGCATACAAAAACAGCGATATACGTAACGGAGCTGATAACGAAAGCGAAATTTGAAATTATTGAAGAAAGTCATAATTCTACATTTATTATTCAATGTGACGGTATTGGTTTGTGCAATAATAATTTCTAAAAGGAAAATTTCTTCTTTATCAATCGCACTTCCTTTACACATTTTTTTTTTGTGAAGATCCCACACCTAGCCTACCTAATTTTTCATTTATTTTACATTTAATTTAGAAATATTTTACAATATCCCAAAATTTTGGTACTTCTAGAATTCTAAGAAGAATAAAACAATTGGCAACGACCATACCATCTTGAATACACCGGTTCTCGTCTGATCACCGAAGTTAAGCAAGATTGGGCGTGGTTAGTACTTAGATGGGTGACCGCTTGGGAACACCGCGTGTCGTTGGCTTTTTGCAAATTTTTTTGAAGACAAAGTAATAATTTCGGTACTTCTAGAATTCTAAGAAGAATAATTTATTTGGCAACGACCATACCATCTTGAATACACCGGTTCTCGTCTGATCACCGAAGTTAAGCAAGATTGGGCGTGGTTAGTACTTAGATGGGTGACCGCTTGGGAACACCGCGTGTCGTTGGCTTTTTTTTGTTTTTCTACCAAAAATGTTCTTTTACCCATATCTTCGCTATTTTTGAAAGGACCATAGGCCACCGAAGACTTTATTGCTTAGAACTATAACATATCTAAAGGTCATCCCGTTGCGAGCCAAAAACGAATTTGGCCGAAGAAAAAAAGCCTTATTTTCGTTATTAATGAAAATATCGAGATGCGATTTTTTGCAATCGATAATTAGAAGATATTTTGCGTTGAAAATTTCGGAGAATAATTTTTTTTTAAAATTAATCATCAAAATATTGGCATTTTTTACATTTTATCGTTAGAAAGCGTTCCCTTTTGCTACTAATATAGATAGAACCAGTTCTCTGGACACAAAAAAAAAATTAAATCGGTTGCTGTGCTGAATGGTGAAGTGTTGTGGTTTTTCGGGGAAATTCGGTGATTGACGTAAAGACATTTTTGTATCATTATTATTATATGGAGACAATATGCTTCCCCAAAATGCCCTAATACCAAATAAATAAAAAAATGAATTAAAAAGGAAAAAAAATCTAATATATTTTTAGTTTAAAAAATAGTGGTATATAATTGATTTATGTTTTTTTACGTAATTTTTTTTTTTACAATAATATATATTTTAATTTAAAATGTTTTTAATCTTAAAATTAACAATAAAAAAAAAAAATTGCTATGTTAATTTAAACAAAATAATACGCGATGAACAATGTCAATGTTTAGTCAATCAAAAACCATCCAATTATTCCTATTTTTGTTGTTACTCGTTGATCGATTTGTGTTACTATTACTATTACTACTACTACCGCTAGCACCAACATTAAAATCATCTCGATCCAATAAACCAAATTGATCCAAACCATATTTTCGCAATAGATCACCGTCATCCTTTTTCCTGACATTCTGTTGCCGTTCGATCATCGACTGTTGTTTCGGCAGTATGAACATTGAATTGTCGAATGTTCGATTTAATGGAGGTGTTGAGAAACTATTCGAAGTTGTGACAATTTGTGACTGATCTCTGTATGGTTTTGTCGTTTGTTTTAGCGGATCAAAGTCTTCTAAGTCGAGTCCGATTTTCGGATCGAAACTAATTAGATTTGATGTACCGGATGTAGTCTAGAAAATTATAATTTAATCTTTTTTCAGTAATTTATTATCTTGAAATGGGAGATTAATTAAGAATTGATAGAAATGGCAATCAAGAGTCAGAGATTTTACAAGAAAAACACAGAGAGAGAGAGAAAGAAAACTTTTGTTGAAGTTTTCCAAACAATGTTCGATCGGAACGGGAAAACTGTTACGATTCGACATAAAACGCCTTCTCAATATATGAACAGATCTTCAGTCTCAGACTTTCGATCTGCACTCCTTCACCGAAGGATCAATAATTTTTTTTTTTTTGTAATGATCTTGGCAATTTCCACCAGAACGGCGGAACAGATATTTGACCAGACACAACCATGGAATAAAGTCCATCCCGAATAAAGCATGCAATAATAATTAATTGATCGGTACATACCTGATGGTTTAGTCCGTCTGTATGACATTTGCTGGTAACAAATGGATAATCAAGCGACAAGGGCACAGCAGTCGATTGCAATTTTTTATATGTTGGACTACTAATGGTCGATGGTGTTTCTAAAAATGCCATTTCCGGTGGAATATCATAGGAAACAGAATTTAATAGTAAATTATGGAAATTATCTGTGATCAGAGATTGTTGTGTATTTAGCACATTTGATGATTTACCAGTGAATTGCTGGTCTATACTCATGATTGCACCAGTTCGTATATGATCGGTTGATAACTTTTTATCCAATGTATTATTGGGCTTTAACTGTTTCAATTAAAGAAAAGAAAGAAAAAAAAATTTATCAATATTTTTGCATCCTCTACCCACTTCTGATTTTATAAGAAGTGGGAAATATAAAAAGACTAATTAGTATGATTAACTAAATATATACAAACTAACTACTAACTAAGTAAGTAGATTTAATCTGAGAACCAAAAAAAACGTGCTCTTCCTTTTAAACTATTTTGAGCCAGCAATATGATATCCTGACATATAGAAGGCAGAGCAATTGATTCTTAAGTTAAATCTTATCTATTAAATACAATTAGACGTAAAATATTCAAAAAACAGTTTTCTCCCATACAGAGATACAGATAGATAGATAAGGGCCAGACGATATAGTAAATTGTTCCAAAGAAATATATGAAAAAAATCTACTTACACTTCTATCCACAATGGGCGTCTTAAATAGTGCATGTTGCTGAAGTTCCTGAAAGATATTCATTTCCGACGATGAACTAGAACTGGTCACACTTTCTGTTGGACTCTTTTTGATGTGATTATTGTTGGCGAAATTTGAATTATTCATTAGGCATGTGGATGATTGAAGCACCAGATATGGTTTGGCGAAAACTTCGTCCGTTTGTGAATGTTTTGTGAATAGGGGAGAACTGGGCGCCGAATGATGTTCACCGCCATTATGCATTTTCGATATATGATCGTTGTAGTGCGGTGTACTACTTAGCGATGTTTTGTCTCGTAATTTTGATTTAAGATCTTTGTATACGGTTTTAACACCACGACTACTTTGTTTCACCTAAAATAAAAAATTAAAAAAAAAACACATTTCAGTGAAATCGTTGAAAAATAGTCCTAAAAGTATAGCAAGCACAGTTTTTGTTGTTGTTGTTGTTATAATAAACTACTTAGTTAGATAGAAAAGTCTGTGAGCATGCAAAAATATTTATTTATAATTAAACTCTTCTAACATAACATGGGAAGGCAATTTTGAAATTAAAGACACCTAACAGTAACAGACAATAAAAAAAAATGCATTCCAATTGGTTTGAGTCATTGCTGTATAATTGCCATCCAAATACGATCATAAACAACAAGTAAAAATACTCACCGATTCTACAGCAGATTTGACGGCTGGATTTGTCTGTAATTAAATTACGAAATGTTCGTTATTCTCTCCTATTTTATTTATATTTGGAAGTTGATTCAGAATAAACAATAATTAGGATAATAGGGGGCGTCAACAATAACAAAAAAAAATAAATAAAACAAGAACAATAACAAAACTGCTACATATGCTACAATGAGTTAGTTAACCCTCCCTTAAACAGTGACTTAACAGAATGAAACGAGGTTGCTTTTCGTTGTTGACATTAATGCCAAAAAAAAAACTCCACCAAAAATATAAAGTGTCGTTAATGGATTTGTTAATTAATTAATTAAAACATAAAATTGCAATGAAATTGAAAATACTCGAATCAAAATTACCTTATCTTTAAAATTTCGAAGAAACTCTTTATAGTTTTTGCCCCTTTTACAAGATTTCTCTAAATAGCGTAACGTTTCCAATTCAAATTCATCAGAAAATCCAAGTCCTGTATTTAGCATTTCGAGTCGTTCCTCAATAAACTTTTTTTTCAAATGAAAATTGAAAAGAACCAAAATTATAGCCAATTGCTAATTAGAAATATTAATGAAATGAATTACTTGTTGGAATATTTGCAATTCCATCATTTTCCGTAAAAATGGCCGAAAACTTGGTGGCCTCGATTCAATGAATGTATCCTTATCCCATGTAATTTTGCCATTTGAAAATTTAATCGCATCCCGGTAACCGCCAATTAATTGCACTAAAACTTCCAGAAATATTTTCGAAACCCGATCGCCAATATGTTCCGATGGATTGTTGAGATGTTTTTTTAGCTGACCAATCAATTCCGGCGGCATACATTTAACATCATCAAATGGTGTTTCTATCGTTTTATTATCACAATTTAATTTAACTACATCACCCAGTTCTTCTTTGGTCATCTATAAGCAGTCACAATTTCTTAAATGTTAAGATAGTTGAAAAGTAATCAAATTTACCTTATCTAATACAGATTTTGGTACTCCAATTAAATATGGCATTGGAGCGCAAAGGATCTCTTTCATTTTATTTGGTAAAATTGGTATAAAAATATGTTGCCAAACCATTGGATAAAGGAATGCATTAGCTGCCTGAACGCACGACGACAATTTATCGAGACGCATCGATGTAAAAATTATTCGTCGTTCGGCCAACATTGACGCAAATATTATAATCATATTTTTGGGCTCCACAAAATTGTAATATAAATTTAGATTATTATTTTCTGGAATACTGGGCAACAGAAATTGTGATGGTCTTTGGAACATAAAATTCTAAAAAAAAAAAAAAAAACTTCTACAATTATAATCGTATTTATAACAATTTTACTTACATTAACGCCAGAGTTATAGAACAATTTTAAACTTCCGCCTGGTTCTGGAATGCCCTTTGTATAGGCTTCAGTTAAAAATAGTAAAAATTCACTGTTATTCGTTTTTCTCAATTCGCCGAGAATATTTAGAAATTTTGTAAATGTATCGTGCCAAGGAAGATATGTGATCATTACCATAGCCACATTTGATCCGGAATCATGACGACAAAAGCCAAATCTCCATTTCGAATCGGAGCTTGTTAGTACAAATGAATAAATTTGTATTGAATCACTAAAATATTGAATAATGGCAATTATGATATAAAACACAATACATATATATATTATATACGTACTTTGGAAACGAACAGGGAAATGCAAATTCAGGTATTTTTGCTATCACTTCGGGATCCTTGAAATTTTCCGGAAAACTGGAAATGATATCACCGGTCCCTTTTTGAACATTGTTGGATGGCGATATTTCACACCAATATTCAAAAAGTCTTTGAACATCTTCCCTATAATAAATTGACAAAAAAAAGAAATTATTTAGTAACATTATGTATGGGCTAACTTGGGCCAGACCCCCAAATGGCTAGGTGACCTTATTAGAAAAACTTGCATTTAATTACAACACATTATTACAATATCCATAATTTTAATGTAAGCTAATTGCAATTTTGATGGCTCACAATAATTTCGTTAGATTATTGTAAATTAATTTTTTCTTATATAAAAAAATAAATAAAATATTACTCACTTGTATCGTGTATTCATTACAAATTTACATCTAGCGCTAGTGACAACTGTCAATTAAATGAGATGTGTTTTTGTGAGGGAGTGTGTGTGTCGTTCAATGACATTTGACATAGAGAGAGAGAGAGAGTAGAGCTGTCGAATTCTTCTAGTCTGTTTTTACACCGCATTTTCATAATTCAGTCAATAAATTTTTTTAATTGCAAACGGAGGAAAAAACAAAAAGAGCGATACGGGAAAAAATGGCGAGTTTGCCAAGTGCATCAAAGGTATTTTAGTTATTTGGGATTGCGTAATTACTTACTAGAAATTAAATTAATCATCATTAAAAAACCCTACCTACGTATTGGCAGAAACTATTTTGTTTAAAGAATTCCCGAATTGTTAAGTGTTTTAAGTGATTGTCATACATTCGTGTTCAAGTGGTTTTTATTGTATTGATAATTTTTTTTTTTTTATATATTTTTCCTATTGTACTTCTTATCTTAAGTATAATTTTTCCGATATTAATTTTAATCTAATTGTATTTTTAAGTCAACACACTATTTTACTACACCCAGAAATGTTGATACCAAATTCTTATTTCTCGAACAAAAAACTAAAATTTTTATTTAATATTTTACTGTATTTTTTTTTTTACAATAATTTGCGAACACAGCTACGCCAATCGCATCCATTGCACCACCGTCCAAATCGTATAGTGTAGTGGTTCAATTGCAGATTACCATACATTTAATCGATATTTTGATTGTACAACATCATGATTTTGCTACACCCTCCCGTGTTTGTTGAAAAACAATTGATTTTGTAAAAGATACCATAAATATTTCCCTATATGTCAATTGTATCGTGCATTCTTATAATCTATCAAGCATAAAGCTGCTAGTAGCCATAGTCTCATTATATGGACACTAATAGGTCATTGTAAGCTTTACGGGGACATTTGGTGCCACTAAGTCTAAGCCGTTAAGCGATTGTCAACTACACATACACATTTCTACACAAATTGATCGATAATTACAAATTTATTTTCAATTTACAGGTATCTGGAAAATATAATGATATTTTCGAAGCTTACTGCAAACAAATTGATCCCAAAAATGTTGGCACTATTGAAGCTATGACTGCTGCAAAATTTTTAAAAAAGTCTGGTTTAAGTGATGTTGTCCTAAGCAGGGTAATATCCAACAATAAATAATGTGTCAATTTGATACCTAATTTAAACCAATTTGTTATTTTTCTAGATATGGGATTTATCTGATCCAAGTGGTCGTGGTTTTTTGGATAAAGATGGATTCTTTGTAGCTTTAAAATTAGTGGCAATTGCCCAGTCTGGTCATGATATAAATATGAGAAATATTTTTATGGAAACACCAAATCCTCCAAAAGTTGTACGATACCGAAATCGTTTTTTTGTTGTTGTTTTTTTTCTATTACGCTCACATTTCAGGGAGAAATACCTAAAATAATGCCGCCCAAAGTTCAAACAGTTCCACCTACAAGTTTCGATTGGACAATCAAACCCGACGATAAACGTAAATATGAAGAACTTTTCGATAGTCTAATGCCTGTTGATGGTCTTATACCAGGCAATAAAGTGAAAGGAGTGTTGATGGATTCAAAATTGCCATTTGATGCTTTAAGCAAAATTTGGGATTTGGCTGATCAGGATAGAGATGGAAGCCTAGATTTACATGAATTTTTAGTGGTATTAAATCCTACCCAATTAAGGTATGCTTGTCGCTTCTAATAAAAATTTGTTTTTTTTAAGGCAATGCATTTGGTGTATCAAGCGTTAGACAAAAAAGCCATTCCGTCTTCATTACCAGTTGAATTACAGAAACGATCTTCACCTCCACCATTACTATCGAATAATGGATTTTCTGCCGATGCTGGATTTGTTGCCAATTTTCCAACAGATATCGCACCACCACCAGTTCCACCCTTACCGGCTGTCCTTCCTCCTGCCCTCATTTCAATTCAACGAGATCTTTTAACTGATACTAACTCATCACTTCTACTAGCCGATACATTGCCCGAAAAACCTCGTACGGATTGGGTTGTTCCAGCCTCTGATAAGGCTCGTTTTGATGTGATGTTCACTAAAAGCGACATGGATCATGATGGACTTGTTTCGGGCAATGAAATTAAGGATGTATTTTTACAGTCGGGTATTCCAAATTTTTGTTTGGCACAAATTTGGGCTCTATGCGATACAAATCAATCGGGCAAATTAACATCCGAACAATTTGCACTGGCCATGTGGATGGTAGAACGAAAACAAAAAGGTATCGATCCACCACTGTGCCTAACACCGAACATGATCCCGCCATGTTTGCGAAATGTTTCCGAAGTACAACATGAGACGGCAACATTAGTGTCGGAGTTGCAGCCAACCTATTCAAATCCCGAATTGGAAATGGTTTCGAAGGAAATTGAAGAATTGGTTAACGAACGGAAAATGCTGGAATATGAGGTAGCCCAAAAAGAAGCAGACATTCGTATTAAAAATGGCGAAGTTAGGTGTTTACAGGTAGACGAAACATTTTAATGAATTGCTTGGATTAGTTTCGATAAAATATTTTTTGTTTAGAGTGAATTGGACACACTGGCGGCTACATTGAAGCAATTGGAAACGCAAAAAGGTGAAGCACAGAAGAGATTGGACGATTTAAAAGTTCAGGTAGAGTAACGTTGCGCTATGCCAAAAATCCCGTTTGTGTTTAATTTTTATTATTTTTTAGGTGAATAAAATCCGAGATCAATGTCATAAGCAGGAAGATACAATTCGTGAACAGGAAAATGAATTAGATTCTAAGCGTGGTGAGCTGCAAAAATTGAAGGACGAAGAATCATCATTGGAAAAAGAGTACGAACTGAATCGTGGTGAACTTGAAACATTTGCCGTCAATTTGCAAGACACACAGCTACAAATAAGTCAGGTAAATTAGATTTTTTTTTTTGGCAGTTACAACCTAATCTCCCACACGTTAACGGATAAATAATTCAACAGGTTAAAGCCATGATATCACAATTGCAAGAGAGCCAAAAACAAATAAACGATGCATTGTCGGTGTGCAAATCAGCTATTGACACAAATAATCCATCTCTAGTCTCAGATTATACATTGAAGCTTGAGCCAGACTTTAGAGAGGCAAGAGGAACATTAGAGAAAAAAGAAGTAATGACACATATAATGTTCTTAGCAATTAATTAACTGTTATTTTTTTATTGTTGATGCAGAAATTAAATCACAATGCATTCGGTACCAAGGCCGATGCATTTTCTGCTCCATTCAAATCAAATCATTCCGATCCTTTTAATGATAATGACAAAATTGATACCAGTTTCCATGCACCAAATGCAGGATTTGATGATTCATGGGTTGATAACAATGCTTTTACGCACAAACCCATTAGCGATCCATTTTCAAATACTGGTGGCGGTCATCATGATAGCGATCCATTTGGTGACAAAAAAATTGCTCAAGCTATAACACCAGATGTAAGTTAAAATGACCGAATATTATTTTCTTATCAATAATCAAAATCAAATTAAAATAGCCAAATAAGGATGATTTTGGAAGTGATCCATTTGCCATACTACATGCGCCAACATCGATCGATCAAGTTTTTCACCAAAGTTCAACAATTCAAAAGTCACCAGCACCGCCACGTTCCGAGTCTCCGAGTCCTGCGCTGCCACCGAAAAAAGCTAAACAACCACCGCCAAGACCAGCTCCACCTAGACCTTTGATGGTAAATTGTTTTTTTTTTTTTAATTTTTCAAATAACAATTTTGTTTTTGTTACAATTTTAGGGTCCAACTTCAAAAACGGAAGATTCTGTCGAATTCGGAGCTATTAACACCGGGGGATTTGCAGATTTTTCCAATTTTGAAGCAAAGGTGAGTTCGTGTTCTAACTTTTCATTCTATTTTTATAGTTTTGATTGTTTTTTATTATTTTTTAAATTGTAGGTTATAATTTTTATCATCATATTTCAATTATCACCGACCTCCCCTACCATAACGTAGTTACTAATTTAGTTTAGGTAAAATTGAATAAATGCACATTGATTCGTTAACAAAAGAAAAGAAGAGCGTAAAATTACCACTTTGGTGGCTAAGGAAAAGAACCTTAGTCTGTATTCTTTTATATGTCTAAAACTGTCTCCATCAACAATCTACGCAAAGTACTTTATCATCAAAATTGTCTATTTATTATAATTTGGTTCCTTGAATTTTGCTTCCTATACACACTAAACTAAATAAGTGGAATTTCTATTATGAATTTTGAAAATTTAAAATATGAATTTTCGTGATTTATCCATTTTTTGGACATTTTGAATCGTAAAAATCCAACAACAAAAATATATGTGCCTGAATTGCTTGGCTATTGTAAATGGGTAAAATCGTCCAACTCCCTCCCCTCTCATACAATTTTTTTAAATTTTATGTTGCATCATAGGTGGGCATCATTTTTCATCTACCGTTAACCCTTATAGGACTTCTCGTACAAAATTCCTATTTATGGTCACCTCTATAGTAAAGTAATAGATTCTTTCTTAAAGGGGGGGAGGTAAGGACCACTTTATATAAAATTACTCCTTTTTTTCAACACAATTCTGTGCCTTTTTTTTGTTAATTATAAACTTGACGAAGAAAATATTTTCAGGAGATACGAGTTTGTTCTAGAGATAGTTTTACATTTATTGGATAAGGTGGAGATTCTCAAAATTTACCGTTTTCTGTTATACAATAAACTCACGATTATATTTACCAATTAATGTCAAGCAGAATGACCGAAGGTCGCTTTTTTAACAAAATAAAGTTAAAAGTGTTTGTGATTTTTTTTTTATAGAAAAAATACAAATTCGTTAAATGGAAAAATATAGAAAATATACGGAACATTATTACATACACTCTAAAAATAGAAGTTGAAATTTTGACCATCAATTATTAAATTAATTTAGAATAAATAACCTAATAATTGATGATAGTATGGAAAAAATAAAATATGTATGCATGTCAGGTGCGAAGCGTACATTTTCTAACGCAAGAAACATATTGACATTCTTTCCAAAAATTTAAAATAACTTTTTTTAATGTGAGTTCAGAATTTCTTATGTCAAACTTTATTCTCTCCCTATGTTTCTACAAGAGATGATGTGAATTTGATTTTTAATTTTTTTTTTGGTTATTTTTGTTATATGAATGAAACGGAAGCACATAATTTAAATAATTAATTTGTTATTATTTCGTTTTATAGAACACAATAACCATTTTTCACATCATACCACATTTTTTTTTTTAATATAAACAAAACATCACTTAAATCATTAAGAATCATATCATATAAATAGAACAGAACAGAACTAGTGGAAACCCATCTTGAAAACATTATTAATAACACTTCTGTGGTGCATCTTCAGTGAACCTTTTTTCACCTGCCCATTTCTGTCCATTTTTGAATTGGTGTACGATAAAAAAATAAAAAAATTTACCGGCATATTACTCATTTTGACTAATCACACTTAACGGTTCAGTTTCGGGGTTTATATTAGATGGTCGTTATTCTTGTGGACATCTGGATCTATGAAGTATCTACGTCCCCCTTCCCCCCTTACATTTTTGATTAATGTTTTTTTTTTCAATGTATGTATGTGTAATTATAGTGTACTCACATTACTTACCATTCCACTGCGCATGCCTAATTAACATCTACCCCATCCAATTAATATAAAGCATGATTTGTTGTTTTTGTGTATTTCCCCCATTAACAATTTTTGCTAACATTACTTTAGAAATTATCTAATATATAATTTTCTAATTTTCCAGTGAAGTCCTCTATATATTGTACTAACGCAGAATATCATCACTTTAATTAATTAACTAACTAGTAAAAAATTATAAGAACACACTAATATACTAATACATATTCCATATTCTAATTCATATACTAATTAAAGAAAAAAAAATTAATAATAATTTACTGGTGCATATAAATTGTGTTTTGCTTGATATGAACTAATAAACGCCCTCATGATATACTAAGTTGTATGCATAATTTAATAGTTACTAACAATTAAATATATTCATTAATGTCACAAAAATATTTATTAAGTAATTACCTTTAGACTATATCTCCCCCGCCCCCCCGCGACTATTACCATCTATGAAGAAAAACTCTAAAGCTTCTATAACGTACGTCCAATTTGGTCAAAAAACGTGTACGTCCAATTTGGTCAAAAAACGTGTACGTCCATGTTTTCTAGAGAGAGAGAGAGAGATCAGTAATTGTTCCAAAGATATTTCTATCCAATTAACAGATCCCAATCTGAAATGATATTTTCAACCGAACATGTGACATTGAGAATACTTTGGCCATGTACCGAAGTGGTGTCAATAGAATCATGATAACGATTAAGGATTTGAATATTCAAAGTTATCCGGTACGTAGGTCACACCAACGACCAATTCCTCTAGTCCTATGTTCTATGTCCTTAGAGGATTGCTGTTATTTTCCTACAATGATTTTAATGGAATTTTGAGGACACTTCCATTAAGTCAATGACTATGTTTCTATGTATTTCGTTACAATTTTTGTGACAATGTGGGTTATTTGTTATGCCAACAACTGTTGAAGGTCCTTTGTTCAGTTTACAGTGATTCCCGCAAGTAATTGGCACTATTTCTCAATGCTCCGCCAGTAGGCGGAATCCATTTCTAATTAAACTTTCCTAGCAGGATGCCCGGATATTTCTTGCACTACTACTACTACTTTTTTTTTTTATTTATTTATTTATTGTTATTTTAATTTACTTTGCATTTTGCGTTTTTATCTTTGTTTTTTTCTTTTTTGTTGGCAGACCAATCAAATAACCGATTTTTGTGAAGATCCATTTAAAGAATATCGTTACGAAGATCCATTTAGTATTAAAGATCCATTTACAGACAGTGATCAAGACGGTAAGTACATCTGAATTTTGTTTATTTATTTATTAAGATATGGAACAGAGTGTTTTTTTTTTGATTAATTTTCTAGAGAGTTTTTCTCCCAAAAAATTACAAGCAGAAAATGGTACAATACAAACCAAAAATATGTTGGACAATAATTCATTAGATTTTGATCCATTTGCCAGTGCCATACCAAAATTACCACCAATCGATTGTAATTCGATTGATTATCGGGACGATGATGATGATAATTTTTTTAAATCGTACATAACAAATTTTAATACAAACAAAACAAAGCCAACCAACAATACAGCCGCATTCGATGCGTTCGGTGATATAAAAGCATTTCAAACAAAAACCGTTGATAATTTTCCGAATGATAATTTTGAGGATGAATTTTCAAAAATTAGCCTATCAAATAATAGTAAATTGACCAATAACAATAATAATAATAGTAATAAAAAAAATACTACTACTACTAAACGTACCCTACCAAATAATAGTATCAATTTTGATGCATTTTTTGATAATAACAAAAAACCAATGAAATCTGTCGATGATTTAAATAAAAATTCAAAACCGTCCCAACAATATTCGGCCGATTATTCGAAAGGTGAAAGTTTTGATACCGATTTGCGGGCAGTTTTGGAAAGAAGTCTCGTCGAACAGTAGAGAAGAAATTTATAAAAAAAAACTAATGAATTTTTTTTGTTTTTTTGTTTTTTTTTTATATATGCAATAGAAAAATTGCATGCTAATTATTTATTATTTTGGATTCAATACGTTAAGTTTTAAAGCTTCAAATATTTAACCATTGGATTGGAAACCAATAGAAAGCGTCTGAGATTACATTCGTATAAAAACAACCACAAATGTTTAGAATGATTTTGCTGCGCAACTATCTACGTAGCGAACTGTGTGTTGTACCAAGTTCGTGGAGAGTGCGCTAAATACAAATTAAACATTTTGATAGTATATAAATATACGTCATATATGTAATATCTATATATTTACCAATTATTCAACATTTCCTCAAGTCTACTCTAATATTTAAACAGATATTTATGTGTGTGTAACATTATTATTAAAAATGTATATATAGAAAATACTTTTATATCATCACAATACAAAAATAAAAAAAAAAATAGCAAATTTTTAATTATGGTACGCCAAATGAAACACTTGTGTAAAACAAACAGAAATTTTTAAGAATAAATTTAAAATTTAAGCTAACATTTAACCGTACAACCAAAAAGAAAAAAAAATGTCATAACATGAAAAAGTGACCGTAAATATGACGTAATTGTCACCAATTATGTAGATTTTCTGTCATTTAACTGAGAAATTAGGTGTGACAAAAATTTGACTCTAATGTCAACATTATGATTGTACGGGCGGTATCCAGAAGGTGCATGTTTACACTATGTTGAAGACGATCTAATAACACCAATACAAGATGGCTGCCAATTCCTAGACGTAGCATATCAATTACTTACGTTCATTTTCGATTAAACAATTTCGAAATATTGTTGCCAAATGTTTGACCAGAATATAAATTAATTTTGATATTTGCCAAAGACTGCATCCAATGAACAATGTAGCCGCACCACCAAATGATACTGAAACATAGTAAAAAAACAAAGCAAAAATCTGTACTTTTTACTTACAAATTTTTGAAAATAATTAACCAAAAATATACCTAAAAAATCTTCGAAACCAAATAAAATGTCTCTTCGCAATCGTATTTTCGGTGCTAACAGTTCCCAACGGAATGATGATTTTTCCATAAATGGAAGATTACCGACACTCCTACAATTAAATAAATAAATTTTAAAAAAATGGAGATCATGCGACATAATAAAATTCCCCAAACCATTGTCGTTTAAAAATATTGCTTTCCGAATATTTATGTTCATTGCAACTTTTCGGGCAATTGCAAACTCTCAGTGACCACAGTGGCCAAGAAAATTTGTATAAACAACTGAATCCAGATAAAGTGCATTCTGGTGCATCTGTGTAATTATGTAAACAGTTTACATACATGATATGCATATTAAAATTATAATTCAGATATATTTACCTATGAATGGATAAAAAAATGGTTTACAATGGCACAATTCAATGGCCGTTTCTGCACGACATTTTATTTGACAATAGGTTCCACTTAATGTCTAGACATAGAGAAATATTTGTATATAGTATGGCAATAATTGCGTAATTTTTCTACTCACCGAACTACCAATCATTTCATTCTGGAATATGCACTTTCTTTGTTGAATGGTCAGATCTTTAACAGGATCTGCGACGCTATAGGAAATATTTCAATAATATATAGTTTCATAGAGTTTTATAATGTTCTTGAGAAGTTTGCGC
Source organism: Platyura marginata (assembly GCA_026745375.1). Lineage (NCBI taxonomy): Eukaryota > Metazoa > Arthropoda > Insecta > Diptera > Keroplatidae > Platyura > Platyura marginata. Next base: position 80,273 of record JANSTT010002563.1, read on the forward strand.
AATTAAATTGGGTGGGGGTAATCACATGTTCATTATCAAGTATGTAAAAGACACAGACACAAATTCTCCTAATAATGAATGGAATGAATGCTTCCTGTTGTGAATAATAATTGGATATTAGAAAAATGTTGGTGTCAAGCAATAGAGGCAATTTGGAGCACTCTCATCAGAACTATGAAACTTATTGGCTGATAGACGAAATTAATGAGTAAACAGTTTGACAGGAATTTCTTTAGAGAAGATATTCTTAACGAAAAGCCATGGTAAACAAAAATTATTTAAAATGCTCTCTAAAATATTGATTTTAAATTTTTACATATAGCAAATTGTACCTCCAATGCCTACTAGATAAAATTACCTACGAAAATCGTCCTAAAATAGTCAAAAAATGACACCGTTGGAACTGTTCCATTGCAACTTTGGATATTTTTCGGATTTAGTAAGTATTCGCAATTTATATTCAATATTTGTCCTATAAAATTACGATGTAATTACTTCTAGATATTTACGGAACTGCTTAATAATAATAGAAAATATTAAGAAACTTACACGGTTTCAAGGACTTTATAAACGGCGACGATTTCATCGGATTTTGTTAAACTAAAATCGGGACCATCATACAACGGTGCTTCATATGGTGAGTGAACTTGAATCTGTAATTTAATATTTACAATTTTGAAAGATTTAAATTTAGAATTAGTGTAGAAAATTTAATGGTTTAGAACTAAATGAAGAATTTTTCCACGTCTTTCTTTCACGTCCATTCCGTTCCTATCGAAGTAGCTCTTCACTTACTCTAGCTGATGAATTGTATATGTCCACTTTTACATAGCATTGATGTTTTACAAAGAAACAGGATATGGGCAGCAGAGATTCTGACATTTTTCTTGAACTGAAATAAATAAAAGATTTCCTTTTGACATATATCTGGAAAATTATTTATTTGCTTTAATTTACCTGTCATTACTGAGTAATGTTAAGGGGGAATTTATAGCGTAGCATAGGCCACGTTCGGTAAAAACTTGGGTATTGTCAATTTCAAAATTTTTATCAAATGAAACGATGACATGATGATAGATTGGATGAACCTGTAGAAAAATTGGATAAGATTAATAAGTGGTGTTATTTTTTCTCCTTTCATTCTTTCTTCTTTTACTTAGAAGATCTGTCAATATTGTTCAACATAGAATCTTAGAATTTTAGATAGACAGATACAGTCACGTATTCCCCTATCATGCAACAGGAAGAATTGCTTCCGTATTTTATCAGTAATATGCTCCTAAGTTCTGAATAAGCCTCAGATATAGAATGGAATGTAATTTTATGATTAGAACTTGCAAATCTAATTGGAAGAGGAGAAAAACTGCAAAGTAAAATAATAATGTTCATTCATCCATCCAACAACTACTTTTCCGTATGGAATATATTTTGATCTGATCCAATTTTCGTTTAAAATCGATCGTATAAGAGATCTGTATTCTAATATTCAAAATGTAACCACACATCAATACTAAAAATAATGCACCATTCGTGCCTGATTCATTCACTTACCTTTTTTGCAATAAGTTTGAAGTCAACATTCTCCAATCGTTCATCATTTTCATATTTAGCAAATTCACTAAAATTCGTAACCGTTCCAGCCGCAACATGTTCAACAAATTTGAATAGATACCGGTAATCTGCATGGCTCGAATTAATTTTCCAATATCTAGAAAATCAAACTTTTGGCTAAGAGTTTATAATAGATTTTCAGTGGAAAAAAGAGCCTCGTATCATGAGTTTTGTGTTCTTTTTGTTGTTGTTGTTGTTTTGGGAAATAATTTGAAATATTGAATATTACGTTTGGATGAAATCTTCAGCTCTGACAGGATCAAATTTCTTATCATAGCACAATGTTATAGCCGGTAATGTTCCATTCCACGAACGATAATCTCTTTCCAATGAAATTACGGTTGGATTTGCTGCATATCTATTCCATTGATATTGACAGGCAAAAAAGACACCCCACAATGACAAACATAAAACACCCAGCCAAAATAATCTATAATTAAATATTACCGACAGATGAATATACAAAATACAAATATAGGCAACCGAGAACCTTTCAACAATGTAATTGCTGTAATCAATTATATATTTGAAGCCTGGAACTTCCACATAGCTATCAATATCTAATAGAATATGTCGAAATTTTTCTAAATAATTTTTTATCAATTTTATTATTGGTCTAAGTTTTAGCTGAATTTTGGACAAATTCATCATCAAATCATTACACTAAATCAAAAAACAATAGCAAAATAGACTCAAATTTACTGTGTTAAACAAATTTAGAACAAATTCTTTTCTTTACTCCGCAGTCCGCACAAACACACAAAAAAAAACCCGAAAAATCATCACATTCTTGGAGGGTATGTAAAGTAGAATTTATCTATATGAAAAAAATAAATAAAAAATGTTGTCCTGATGTGGAACTAAATATGTAAACTATGCCGTTCGGTATTTACGCTGACAATTACTCTTCTATTGATTTTTTGTTGTTGTTATCTATAATACTCTTTGCCCCTGGCGTTAAAAGTTTAATTATTTTATATACAATTTGTGTTAGGTTTTTCGTTTGCTTAAGTTTTGATCTGATTTTTATCCAAAGAGTTCCGAGTGGCGATGCGTGAACCATTGCATAAGGTTGATATTTTGTTAAATTAGTATAAGTATTCAAATGTGAAATTTACCGGTTTTTTAATTTTTTTTTATTAAACAGGGTATTCCCCTGAAATTTGCTCTAATATGTGGAATCGTATCCCGAGAAAGAGCATAGAATTAAAGTGGAGTCTAATTGTTTATTAGTCACTATACATAGGACCACATGGATCCATTGTAAAAACTTCCGCAGTTTGTTATTGCGTAAACCCTACAAATGTTCCCCATTTCACCCAAGTTGTCATATTTCTATTAGACAGTTCTTAAGTGCAATACAACCATCCGGTCGCCGGTCAAAAACAATTTATGTTCACTCTGTCTGGTCGGTCTTAAACCAGCGAACTCCCGTTCCATAGGCAACGACTCTACCTATGAGGAGAAGCGACAAAACACCGTCATCCTACTCTCCGCTCTTCCTTCTCTTTTGTTTTTTTTTCGGTTCTTCGATGACTGTTCTTCGTCCCGTCCCCCCCACGTAGGACACTTACGGGTATTATTTTTTTAATGTTAACAGTTAAGTCATATTGATTTGAATATGTTGCTCAAGAAGACCAGTAACGGATATTTTGTATGTTGATTTATAATTTCGGATAATTTCTCCACTATTTCATATAATAAGTGCAGCTTCCAAAATAACGAATTCATTTATATATTCCACTGTGATTCGCTCAACCAATAAACACCAACCTACATTAAGTATAAGTAGCCAAAAAAAAACCCCATGTTGATTACGAAAAATTGTACACGATTTCAATACTCTTCAATAACTAACATGTGTGAAAGTAAAAAAAAAAAAAAAAAAAACTAATTTTCAAATGTGTCCCAAGTGAAAGAACATTTTTTTTTCTATTTTTTCTATATTTTTTTTGTTTTTTTTTTTATCGTGTATCATACATGCGCGTTTTTATGAGTTTACCGAGCAATTGAATCGATCAATTTTACAAAAGTAAAGGTGATTTATAATAAAACCTTTGAAATATTATTAGTCTCATATGAAAGACAGATGTTTACCTACATACGCGGGGGACAATATTAAAAACCCGGAAGTTACGAGTTTTACAAATATTATATTTAAAAAGTCTTAATATTTATTAATAATAATAATAATAATAATAATAATAATACTAATATTTTCGTTTAAATTAAATTTACAAATTTTAAGGTAGATTATTATTCATTTTTTTTTATTAGTGTGTGTGTTATATTTAAGTTTTGTTGAATGTACAAAAAAAGAAAAAAAAAAAAAAAAGATTTATTTTTAATGTGGACATTTACTACCCCCTACACATAAATACTGACAAAATTGTTTTCATATTTTAATCAATATATAATACACCTGAATCACAATCTACATATCAGTACATAACTACCTCTATATCTAATGTACTACATATGTAGTTGAGTAGTTGGACATAGTACATTCTAGACAGAGAGTTTAGGGAAATTTGTTAAAATAAAATTATTCATTTACATACATACATTATGTATATTGTATATATATATATAGATAGATAGATAGATATATATA
>JANSTT010002564.1:0-32949 GCA_026745375.1 Platyura marginata
TATGAGTAAATTAGGGCGGACAAGTATGGTAATTTTAGAGTGGACCAATTTTGGAACGGCGAAAGGTGGGGAGGTGTAAGGGCGGGGTAATTTTGTACGGATGCCGCGTTAGCTTTACTTAGCAGCCTTTTTTTCTATATTTTGAAAAAAATTTAAAAAAACTTGATTAAATAGGACATTTTCAATCAAAATTAAATGAAATTCATATTATATTAAACCGTTTTCGCGGGGCCCCTAAAGAGCAGAGGCCTGTAGGCTACAGCCTACCAAGCCTTTAGGTTAATTCGGCACTTCTTAAGATTAGCTGTGATTTTTTTCAGCAAAATTTTTTAAAAATTAGAAGGAATTTAAAAAAAAATTTACACTGCGTAAAATCTGTAAATTTTAATATTTATATATTGTAGGCGTTTTTTGTTTACAAAAATAAATATTTGAAATTTGTAATTGTAAATGTTTTTTTTTTGCTCATGAAAAAAAATGTGTGCCCCCGAACAATTTCAGTCAACGTACGCCTATGATTTCAAGGATCCTATATGGTCATTGTGATTATCCCTAATCAGTCCAGGATGTGTCTTTGGGACACATCTCAACTTTATATTGTGATTTTTCCACTAAAATTTTTTTTTTTTTAAATCAATTTTTAATATGTTGCAAATCTAAATACAAAATATACAAAAACTTAATTTTCCCATTTTTCAATATATTTTTTATGACAATAAACATAAAATAATTAGACTCAAGCCCAGGTTGTGTCCCAAAGACACATATTAGCATACGTTCCAATTCTTACTGTATATTATTGCTTTATCCATATTTTCTCGTTACGTACGACATGTTTTAACGTGCAAACTATAAATGTAGCAAACCTATTACTCCTATTATATTCAGTATTGAATCATCTACATTTGCCATAGACGCTTAATAAAATGCTAAAAACATTTCATCATCAGTGTTTTGCAGCAGTTCTATTTCGATTCGACATAGCGACGTATTGCTACGGCAATCACGTTTGTGTAACAATAAATGAAAATATTATTTCCCATGTGATTTATGGTGCATGTAATGTTTTTTATAGTTTGGAATATAAATATTTGAATACAATTTTTTTTGTTAAAAATAGTTTTTCCTTAAATTAATTATTTTACTATTTTTATTATTTTGTTATGTTTTTTCAATAAAAAATGAATTTATGAGTGGAATTTTTTCAATTTTATTTATTTCTTGTGTGTGCCCCAAAGACTCAACCTGGGCTTAAATGTAAGAAAATAACCGAGTTTGATTAGGGTTAAGGCATTTGACGGAATTCTATGATATACATACATATATACAAATTGTCGGTATACATGTTAGACATAGGTATGTTCAAATAACAAAGACAACATATCTTAGCTACATAAAAGCAATTAATACTTTTCAAAATGGTTTTAGTTTATAGAGGTAGGTACATACATTTATATAATATGTAGTTAGATTCAGTATAAGTACAACATATATGTAAATGTACTCGACACCTATAAAATACTTTATTACCTTATGTACTTAATAAACAACAACAAAACATTAGGTAAGTATACATTTATGTATATCAGTCATCTGTTCGGAGGAGCATTCTTCAGTCACGATTGCATACATTTTTTATCATTTTTTGAAAATTAATTATTTAATTTTCCTATACAAAATGTAAGTAAATTGAAAACCGTTTAAGGTATAGGTACCATTTACCATTTATTTACTATATCGCTGACTTAATATAAAGGGCACAAATTTTAAATAAAACGTTAAAATCAAAGTTTTAGTAAAAAGTGAATAGTATCGATAATTATACAGTTGCTTTACCTATAATTTATTATATATATATATATATATATATATATCTATAGAAATACATAATATAATTAATTCAATATAATTTATATTTCTGATGTCTATAAATATGTATTAGCAACTTTTATGTTTATCGTTTTGTTGAAAAGGAAATTACTAAGGACGAAAATCATCGATTTCAAATATTTGTAAGAAACCTGTACGTACAGACGGTATAGTTGTGTGTTTGTATATGTACAATATTTAACCTTTCTGTCTATATTTGTTTACATAGTTCGGTAGAATAATCACATTAATCATGAAAAGCCTAGATATTTCTTGATTTTTGGGTCAAAAAATTCAATATTTATCTATATATTTGCAGTAGATACTTGATCATGATTAAGCATTCTTCGTAGTATATTATTTGTTAATTTAGGTACGTTAATCAACCTTGCAGGAATATTTAAACATGAAAATTAGATTTAAAATTAATCATTAGTCTCAATCATACACAAATCCACCATAATTAAAATTTATCTGGTACAAAATCTAACAAACACCCACCGAATAGTTAACCGACAATATATTCCAATGAAAAATGTTATTCTAGATAGTTAGTTAGAATAACACTATTGACCTTGTATTCGGAATTCAAAAGTATTCGAAAAATATTGGGGATTTTAATACTCTAAGAGATTTCATCCGTAGATAGTAGGTGATTTTGATTGGTAAAATTATGCTCTAAAAATAGAGGATCAAACGACTCATTGCTCCTATCGTAGAAAAATATTTTGTTCTTCTCAATAAAAACTAGACTAAGGTAGAAATTCATTAATATCACTACGTCTATAGTGGTAAATTGATTTATTTTTTTAAATCCCTCTGATGCTCCTCCCTTTCGCACGTCCAATAAATTCCTGTGCTAAATAATTCATTGAGTTTGTCAACACTCTTAGTTCATCCGTATGCATGAAAATATCATTCTGTCAGACCATTTTTAAGGCTCATCGATATAGAATTAAATCACAAAACCTCCACACACCTGAACAAATGTGATAATATGATCAGAGACCAACACAGTTTTTCGTCTTAATTGAAGATTGGAGCCCAACTGTAAATAGTACTTTAGTTATTCCTATATCTCTCCAGCAATTTTTTTCGGAACTCAAATTTTTTATGTTCCATATTGAGTTTTTTTCAATTATTATATCGAAAATATCAACTGAAGACAAACATTCTATAATTTGAACCAATAATCCATTCCACTAAATTAAAAACAGACAAGTTGACCGAAAAGGTACATGTCTAAACAGTTTGTCACACATTTTAATAGTTTTATACCAAATCAGTAGGTACTAATAATAATAAAGACAATTTAGTGCCACAAACACTGCTCATAGTCATAGTTAGTAACCTAGAATCCTTTTTGATAATACAATTTATCAAACTTCACAAAATAATAAATTGGTTTATTGCTATTGCCCGATAGATTTCTAGATTTGCTGGCTAGATTTGCTGGATTTGATAGTTAAAATAAAAATATGTATTTGTGACCTTGTCTGGAAGATGTTTTTAAAAAAAATTGGTAAGTTTTATAACTAAGTATGTAGATGTTTCAATTAAATACTTACAGTAAAAATGCGAAAGCTCACCATGAGTTTTATTACTTGATATGATTATATAACAATTAATAAATAGTTTTTTATCACTTCACAAATCGAACACTCGTACAATGAAGTTTTTTTTTTGTTTTGTTGTAGAAAGTATGTAGCCGTGAAAAATATTTATTTTTAGAAAAGTAGTGTGGTAGTATTGGTTTTTAGTTTTTTCATATAAAACATTTTTAACACTATCGATCACATGACTTCTTCCGTTGCTAATTTCATCAGTTTGTTGTAGTTTGTAGACCATATCCGGTATTTATAAACTACTTACTATGATCGGATGGCATTATGGTACAATTTTTTCCATTACAGCAAAGTTTGAATATTTTATGACCAAAAAGCTAACAAGAAACTATTTGTACGTTGCCCATTACGTTATTCATTTTAGAAAAGAAAAAAAAACGTAATTTACCTATTTAGGTAATTTAAGGTTGGCCGAATAACCATCGCACACAAGCACAACAACTTTTTTTTTCTTTTTTCTTTTTTTTATTTAAACCCCTGGGCACTATATGTATATATATATTATGACTGCCCTTATCTTGATATTGTACAAATTTTTTATTTTGTTTTACTCCAAATACTCAACGGTACACATGTGACTGACTACCTTGCAGTGTTTTGTCTAACTAATAATGCATAATTTCCAAATAACTACGCCATCAGAATATATAGGACAATATAAAGGTTATTTATTGAATATTTAACTAGCATACATTATATACTTACATGGACAATTTATTGATTGACAATGCCAAAAGTTCTCACCCCAAAAAAAAAACAAAAAAACGAACGAGGTGTATGGAATTTCTCATGTTTAAGAATTTTTTTGTTTTTAAACAAATAGAATATTTTTTAAAAGTCGTAAATTACCTGATATTGGATTTGTACTGTATTGATTAATATCGTTAAAAGGAATATTGGTGGTAACTATCACAAAAACAATGGTAAAAATAACTAACTTTAACCTTAACTTTTTAATTGTGAAAAAAAAACCTAGATATGGATTACAAAGAAAACATTTCTTAAACGTAATATCCTTTATTTAAAGTTTCATTTACACGTGTAACTTCACTGACCGCGCGCTTATTTTATTTTAAATGTTTTCCTATACATATCACCCATATATGAAGGACTATCGGAAAATACCGAAAATTATCGTTAGAAATTTTCTAAATAGGGTGTAATTCTATGTTTCTTCTTTTTTTCCTTTTTTTTTTTTATTTTGGTATAACATTTTGGGTGAACTATTTTTAAGTTCCTTTAATTGATCCTGATTAAAAATGTATAAAAAAACCTCTCGGAAAATAGATTATTATCGATTTTGGGAGAAAAATTTATAGAAAAATGCGGTACCCTGTATAGTAAAAGTCCTTTATGTACTGTATAGTCTACAATAATGTCAATACCAAATAACTAACAAACCAATTGAATTAATAATGGCAATGCATTTGAAATAATGTTTGACTTTCCTTAAAGGATGTAAGCCACAAAAATAAATATGGCTGCAAATGATTTTACATAACTAAAACAGAACTAAAAAGTTCAAAATTCAAACTTAGTTAATTAAAGAAAATGTTTCAATAAAATATGTATATTTGAAGAAAATGTAGGACACTCACTGATTTGTAAATAGACTATCTAAATATGTAAATCAATGGATATGTGTTTGTGTAGTCTTTAGGTTTTAAAATTCTAAAGTGGTGTCCAAACTGTTATACAATTATAGGTATTATAATTTTACAGGAATATTCCTAACTTACTCTTCAAGTTTGACTATGGCATGATGGTTAGAAAAAGTATCCTTAATGTTATGTGAATAAATATTGTATGTACACATTGAAACCATAGTTGTGGAACAAGGACAAGGAAACAAGAAGTGGTTATAGTCGAGATATTCTAATGGATTGTGTAAATTCTGTTTTTCCAAAATGTTTTTCTTTACTTTTATTTAAATTGGAACCAGTAAATGTAAAAAAAACTTTTTTTTCGGGTATAACCTCATTTCACTTGCGACAGCACTACCATTTTTCCAAACGGAACTTTTTGTAATAAAAGCTTATTGCATACATTTAGGCGTTTTATTTTGTATGAACGAATTTTCCTATAACTAACCCTGGGATAGGTCATTTCAGCTCTCTAGGACGTGTGAAAGTTGGTTAAAAACTAAGGTCTTTGAAGTTGAAACAAACAGAAAAAGAATTAAGGTTGTCAAGTTAAATAAAAATAGAAGCGAAACTCTTTTTTATTTCTAAATTAATATCCTCTAAGTCGGGGCACAAATGTAGAACTCTAAAATTACAAAAGATAAATACATTCCTCCTTTTTCCAAATATATATATATATACATATATAAATTTTTTTTAATTTTCTGAAAGCTCAATTGTTATCTGTTTCTCTTTTTAGATTCTTTGTCCAAAACGGAAAATATGGAAAACTCAACACGAAAAATTGAATTTCCACAATTTTAATGAAAAAATTCTGTTTTTAAGCTTCAAAATATTTCTGAAGGTGCGAGGCATCGATCCCCGTACGAAAAATTAAAACTTGTTTGTACTGGAGGTAGTCGAAGGAGTGAAGGGATTTTTGACATTTTCAATACCAGTCATCTTGCGGAAATTAGAAGCCTTATTGTGAAACTCGCTTTTTTCGATGCGTTTTGAAAACTGCATACAAATAAAATTTTGTGGCAACCCTCTGTACATCCTATTGTTAAAATAGACAAGGTTCATATCAATGGACGATGAAATTGCATATACGGTATAATTGAAGAAGTTAGAGAAGAAAAGGTTTCCCTCCTAATTAGACACATAAGTAGGTTAGTAAACCCTGCGTTTTTTTAGAAAATAATCAATCCCGTCTGCCATCTATTGTTGGTTATTTCTCAGAGAGGGGACACAAAATGGCCGATGTGTCAAATGAAAAATCGACATTTTCGATTTTAACGCAAGAAAGAAACATTGTTTCAAAATTTATTCGTGATTTTCTGTGTTTTTCTAAATTTTAAGTAAAAATTCAAAATTTTTTTTGTTGATAATTTGTACACTGGTAAGTAAATTAATTTTATCCGTTTAAATAACGTTAAAATATCTTTGTTTTTGTGGTCTTATCAATTTTCAATTCTTGTCGGTCATGAACATTACGAAACTGCGTACTTTACAAAGTTTTTTTTTTATTGTTCTCGATTGCTTTAGCCGTCTCATCAAAATAAAATGGCCGGATTATTATAATAATAAAAAAAAAATTATATTTTTTGTTGAATTAATCTAGTTCTAGCTAGATAAAGATACATAAAGCCAATTACCGAATTGAAAATTGATGATACAAGGTAAATTACATAGAATTGAAATATATTTTCTTCAATTAGAATTATGTAGTGTCAAATAGTTATTTAGTGACTAATTTTTTTTTTTTTTTTACAATATTAATAGGTATTAATTACTATGAAACTATAAATGTGTCACAGCAAAGCCATAGGTACTATATCTATATTTCACCCTTACATATCTCAGGTGGTGGCGATGAGCTTCATCTTCCTACCCTTTCAAAGTTCCATAATTCAGTAGCTGACTTGCTCAAGTGATTATCTAATGATCTTTTACGTCCCTTTCTCGATATAAGGAAGTGTACAAGTGTGTTAAGGTACTCTTTAGAAATGCCCCGTTAAGATTAATAGTAAGCATTTTCACTTTATAGCTGCTGTTCTGTACTTTAATAACTTTAATCCAGATGAAGCAACTACCAAGGATGTTTTTATTTTCTTTTATAAGAGTAAAAAATGTATTTATTATAAACAGATACTGTGTTAGACTCCCGGACAACTATAATAGTTGCTTCAATGAGTTGTTCCTTCAATGAGCTTTATTAAGTATTTAAAAGAAAGTGGCATATTCTCCCTTAGTAATTAAGTAGTAAATTTGATAAAATTCTTCCTATTCCTTGCAATATTTGCTAATATGATGTGTATATTATTTGTGATAGGTCCTCGATGAGGCTTAATTTATTTTATAATTGAAAACATACCAATATTGGTCAATATATTTTTACGAAACTGTATGGAACTAACCGTGAAAAATTGGAAAGTTTTTTACAAAATGATTATTTATTTTTATAATTAACGCATTTGTTGTGAATTTGATTATAAATATATTATGTTAGAATGTAATAGTCAGTTGGGTTACTTAAAAAACAAATATAAACTGCCTTACCGACAGTTGGACAATTACTTTTGTTTTTTTTTTCGTTAATTAAGAGTTTATCGATCGTCGTCCCCAATAATACATAGAATGTAGTTTGTATATCCTCCTACATCTCCTTCAAATTTCGCTGTTCGATAACTACAGTCAATTATGACGGTTTTGGGTTGAAAAGAGATCAATTAATTGAACTTTCATGCGATGATGTATTAAAGAAAGTCCTTCGCTCTTCGTTGAGTGATTTCTGGCTTAAAAGAAGAGCAAAATTAGGATTGATTTCCTAAAGAGCTTTAAAATATTTGATCCCTGTGATTTTCGGCTATGCTTGCAATAAAAAACAAGTTCCGATCGAGAATGGAAGTTGAGCCAGACTTACGTCTAAAGTTAACATTAATAAAACCTGATATTACAGAATTGTGGAAATCTAAGTAAGCCCAGCGCTCGCATTAAAATGCGAATCAATTTTTTGAAAGAGAAATTACAAAATTATTATAAGTTTTTTCTGATGAGGTACCAATCCGAATAAAGATTTTGTTTTGGGGTACAACAAAAAAAAGAGGTTGGAAACCACTTATATAGACCATAATGTCTACTACATTGTAGCCTTGACAAATTGTAATCTATAGTTGAGACTAAAGACATTCTGAGAATTCACCATAAAGGGAGTTAGTATTCTTTTGTTACATATGCCAGACATGGAAAGTATTCCAAACGAATTTGTTTCGATACCATTTCCTAAAAATTAACTTCTTTTTTTTTAGTGGCATATACATACAAACTTAAAAGTCTTCAATAACCATTTGCTAAGTTATTTTCTACCAACATCGTAGTTGATGTTCTGTTATTCTCTTTTTGCTCGTAAATTATAAATAATGACGGAAAAGTTCTAATTTTTGATTGGTGTAAATGTAGATAAATAATGTGTCTATTGAGTAACTTAATTGATAATATTTACTAATACGAATTTAAAATTCGTATATTTGGGTTATCTGGAACCTATACTAAATAAAAATAAATTCTTTGTTTACATTGCCAACCAATCTGAGTACCAAGATGATATAATAAAAATCACAACATCATCAGTTTTGTTTACGTGTGTTTTATGAGAAATTAATGTTTATACATTTTATTAAGAGATGTAAACAAAACAAGGTGAATAATCTGCGTCAGTCACAAATCCATTTTGTCAAGGTTATAAAAGTTCAGTTTTCATATTTATTGTTAAGTTTTCTTAGTGGTACGCGTACGAATCGTTTATTCTACATTTTTATAGTATAGAAAAATCATTTCATTCTTTATTTTCTGGATTACAGTGCAACATTTCAGGGATTCTTTAATTAATTTATTATTTACAAATCTGTTGATTTTATGAATAATAATAATTTTAATTTATACTAAAAACAAACGTGCAGTAAGTTTACATATTTATTTTCAAAGAAGCTAATTTGTTTTGTAAATTTATGTTGTATGTATGGTTATGTTCATGCATATTGTGGATGTTAAAGAACAAAACTGACGTGGACAAAATTGTTTCTCGTTATTCTTGTTTTTGTGCTATTGCGACTTTTTGTTTATTATTTTTTTTTTTAATTCAGTATTGAATTTTTCTCAAGTACACACACCAATAAAATGTTTTTTTCTGCATTTCTATTATTATTAATTATTAATTTAGGTATTAATTTGTATCTACACATCACAGTGATTTTTTTAATTCATTTTGTAAACTGTGCAAATATAGAAGAAGGTCTGCCCATTTTTCCGATTTTTAAATCTGTAGATAATTATTTACTGATTTTGCTCTCTGCAGTGCCTGAACATAAAATGCTGTATATTTTAGTTTCTTTTTGATTCCTTAGACTTTTCCGACTTATTAGAATTTTTACAATACTAATCTCACCTATCTATGTACAATTGTACATATCGATGGTTATTTGACAAAAGGCCCAAACCTCAATTATTTCAAAAATTGTTTTTTTATGAAATTTGGTAATTTGGGATATTTTACACTATCTTGTTGCCAGATAGTGTAAAATATCCCATTTTACTAAATTTCATAAAAAATATGGTTGTTACCAATTTTTAAGAGGGGCCCTATCATATCTGTTCGTTGAATTGCTGTATAGTTTTTCTCTCTCCTGAAAAATTTAAAAAATTAGGGTTAGGGCCTTTTGTCAAATAACGATCGATATATTTTCTCATAAATTATTGGAATAACACAAATATAAGAACAAAAAGTGGTGCAAATCTATTCAATATTTATATTAAAAGGGAGAAACCTCAGTAACCGGTTTAGTGGAGTAGAAATAAGAGCTACACATACACCATAGAGCGTTCCCATTTAATTGTGGTCCATATTCAACTAGCTTTTAAGAGGGAGGGGTAAAATGTTACTATGTTTACCTCATTTTAACACTTAATTGTGAAATCTAACCCCTTCGGTGGTGCCATTTTTTAAATTTACTCAAAAAACATATTTCGAGTAGAAAAAATTGATAAAAACGTGTCCATTAAAGATTATGATATTTTCAAAAATTCTAGGCCCAGCGATTAAAAACCTCTCTGAACTATGAATTGAATATCTTCGAGTTGTTTATTTGACCGATATTTAACTTCATGTTAAATGCTGCCGTGAAACGTCCAATTAGCGAATCACTACCGCAGTAATATTTTTGGAATACATTTTTGGTCCTGTTTCGGTGTATGTACACTCGTCCCTCGATTTGCACGGTGCTTGATTTACACGGTTTGACCGTTAATATTTACGTTGATAGTCAGGCGGCAATCAAAGCGCTTGAAACTAGCGAATTCAAAGCCTAATCGGTCCTTGAATGTTTCCGAGCAATGCAGTGTTTAAGCACTAATAGAAGAGTGAAGCTGCAGTGGGTACCGGGACATAAGGAAATACCAGGAAATGAGGCCGCAGACTCACTTGCTTGGACGTGTAAGACGCGGAGACCATATTGGCTCCAATACGCGTCGACGTCAAAGAACTTCAGAATCGCATGCTTAACCTCGCAAAGGAAAGGTGGGACAGGCTGAATTCCTGTAGAACCACAAAAGCCATGTGGGGTAACTACGACCTGAAGAAAACAAAAAACTTACTCAAACTTAGTAGAACACAGTGTAGAACGGCAGTAGGCATCTACACTGGTCACTGTCTCACTGGAGAGCATGCATGCAGGATCGGTCTGATAACGACTGACCTGTGTAGGCACTGCCAAAAACCCGGAATGAAAGAAACACTAGAACACCTCCTCTGTTCTTGCCCCGCCCTTGCGAGGGCGAGACACAGAACTTTAGGAGATTACTTTGTACATAACCTGAGGGCAGCCTCGACCTGTAATATGAGGAGCCTCATAAAATTCGCTGTGGAGACAGGTGTATTCGAACTCGAGGAGCACAATCCCCAAATCGCAACCGTAGTAGAGGCGACATAGGATGCAAGTGGTAACGCTATGGACCTTAATTGGTCTCTGCGAGGCGCAAGGTCGCCACCACTACTAACTAACTAACTACACGGTTTGTAAATTTAAAACATCTTTCATTTTCATTTTTTTTTATTGGACACAATAATTACATATTGTGTCTCGTTTTACACTGTTTCGATTTACACCGATTTGCCGTGGAACGTATCTACCGTACAAATTAAGGGATGAATGTATTTAAATAAACACACGGTTAGCAGGATAACTGTACGGAAACAACAGAAAAAATGAATGTTGTTTAACTCTTGGTGTGTGTATGTTACACGTCATTTGCTAAAGCTTGAGGCGAAAAGAAAAATTCTTTAAGTACCAGACTAATTAACTCACATTATTTAGCCACTGATTTATATTTTTACTTAATTTTATTTTTACCTTTTAATGAATTTATTAGTTTTTTTGTGTGATTGTGATTCGTGGAATATTTTTACATACAACATTCATATTTTCAGACTAGATACATACCTAGATTATATATGCCTATAGTGTATTATATAATAAGACAGCCACCTTTAAGTAAACTAAAAATAATAAAAATAAATGTTCTATTCAATGTTTTGTGCTTGCGGTGTATCAATCTATAACTTAAAATCAAAATGTGGATAATTATAAATGAATAAATCGATAAAAGCCTTTGTGGTATTATTGCATTACATTTATGGTTCAGTTTTGTGTCGATAATATTTAATTTAATTCTCAAGTCCATTTATTTTGATTTTGACAAAACATTTCTTTGGCATTATTATTTCAACTATGGCATAATATACTTTAGGAAGTTGGTTTAACCACATGTTTAACGCCTGAACAACATTTAAGCGGTAAAGGTCGTTGAGTTGATAAATTTACATATTTACCTATATCATCATTAATAATATTCTAATTGGATAGATGCGTGGGTTTTTTATAAAAATTGAATAACGAGGATAGGAAAAAAACAGTTTTTTTTTTTGGTTGGGTGCGATTAACGCTCAGAATACAAAATTGATTTTATATACTTTGGATAGTTAGATTTTTTTTGACATTTGTATTACACCATTACTACCGTGTTTATCTAAACAATGATTTTTGTTCAAGGTGAATTTATTTAACTTTAACCAGATTATTTAGAATTTATATATTATAAATAAATTGTGTCCATACTTAAATCATAGCGTTAGGAATTCTCTATCAAAATACGTTAATTTTTATCTTTTTTTATTATATTTACAGTTAACCTTTGGCTATGATTATGAAAATTCCAAGTACCGTCAGCAATGGCTACTATGGCCATGGCGACACATATGATCTTGATAATGACGATTTCGATGGTACAAATGAAGCAGATAGTACCTTTGACGATGATTTTTCCGAATATCTATGGATGGAAAATGAAGAAGAATTTGACAAATTAGAAATGCAACGACTCGAAGAAGAAGCATTAATGGAACAGTGTATTGAAGCTATGCTACAGGATGAATTAGAAGAGCAACAAGCTAATTCGGCAGATTGGTCAAATGCAACAGAGTAAGTGGATCAATCTAAATGTAATTATAATTGACAAAAATTAATTTAATTTTTTTTTTTTATCATTTTACAGCCCACAAGAATTATGTCAGGTACTGTCTTCACTTAAAGTGGTTTCAGCTGATGTTGAAAAGTCAACATTAAATCCACTTGCTGAAGAATTTGTACCAAATGTACCGATATTAATGCCAACATCCACCTAAACCGTACAGGATCTCTTGTGTCATTTATAATAATTTTCATGCAATTTTACTACTTCATGTTTGAATACTTAGACTAAAGCTCAACTTTCCTGGAATGGCTGGATTAACCAATATCTATTAATCATCATAATAATTAAAAGAAAATGAAAATCAGTCTATATGATTTGAAACTTTTAAACATATAGACGCATTTCACAAAAGAAACTAAAAAAAAAAACAAAAAAAAACAAAAAAACGAAAAAAATGTCGATTATATCGACCGAAAAAAAAGTATTAAAACAAGAAAAATCATACAAAAAATGGTTGTCATAGTTGTGTGCATGGCTATTAAACAAAACATTTAATAACTATCAAAATACTAAACAAACAAAAAAAAAAACGTTATACGTTATTAGTGAAAAAATAGAAGTAAAAAATAAAAAAAAAAAAAAAAATTGCAGAAAAAAAAAATCATAAATTTTTATAAAAATGCTGTTGGTAAATGTCCAAATACTTCGTTTTTTAATATTTTGATAACCGCGTTTATTTTGCAATTATTTTAAAACCGATTTTTCTTTTCTTTTTGAGACCTCCGCAATGGAAGTTTAATCGAAAACACTCGCGCCGCCGTACTAAAACTTTTTTTTTGTTAAGATTTTAATTGATACAATTAACTATCATGTGATATAATTTTATCATGACGAATTTCTAGTGTAATTTATGTTTAAAAACTTTAAAATATGGTGTATACTCTCGAACGGGTACACTTCTTTTTTTGATATAATTTTTTTTTTTTGTAATTAGAATGCATATATGTTTTAGTATTTTGCATTTAAATAGTAGTCTATTTATAATAGGTGAAATATTCGTACAAAAATTTAATGTTTGTATATGTCAGTCAATTTTTTTTTCAAATGTTGAAAACAAAATTTTTTAATTTTTTTTAAAAAGTGATTTAGTTTTACTTAATTAAACAAGGATTTATGGAAATTTTTAAGCAGCAAAAAAAAAAAATAAATATATTATGTGTGATAAAAAAAGTAATTAAAAACAAACAAAAAAAAAACATTTATCGAAAAATATATTTTTTTTCGTATAGATAAATTATTGTGTTTTATATGTATGTGGATTCTTTTGCTTTGCTGCGGAGAAATATCAAATCTTGACCAACTCATTGAAGGGAAATGATCTTGTTCTAGATTTAGAAGACCTTGAACACCCATTTAATATAAATTCACTGTGCCAATGACGGGCTTTATTTTGATTTTTTTTTGTTTTGATATGAAATTTTTATTTAATTTAATAATTTTAGTAATAACTAACCATTCCCTTCTCTGGCGTATTGAGTATTTAGGGTGGGATAAATTTTTTGAAATAAAACTACATTTAAAAAAATATATTTAATGGTTCTTTCTATTGAAATTACCTCAATGGAAATATTTTACATCGAGGTATTTTTGCAGTTGCGTGAAATTGTTAAATGTACTGTCAATGTCAAATGCTTATAATTTTTTAAACATGGCGGATTGTTGACGTTTCGGTTTTTGCAAACGAAATAAATTTTATTAATAAATAAGTTATGTGCAATTATTTGTCTAGTTTTCTATGTTGTTTCAATTGCATTTAATTTTTGCTTGATATTTATTTCGAAATTGTGATCACACGCTGAACAAAATATACAAGAACTATTTAAATAGTGTCAGTAAAAAACGTGGGCTCATATGTTGACATTGATTTGCTTTCACGCAGTTTTGTGCTGAAGAGGAACAAAATTTTGATTTTATTTTATTCGGTAATGAAAGGCTGAAAGTGTTTTATCAATTGTATTCATATAAATTGGAAGTTTTCCTAATTGTTTGTTAGACAATTGGAATAAAGGAAAACATCCCAAGTTTCAAATGAATTTATTGAGACAAGAGTATGGATAGTCGAGGAACAGTTTTTCGAGAGATCCACAAAAACACTTGGCTCAAGCGACTTACATTGGACAATAAAAAAGTAACTGTTGGCCCAAAGGTACACATATAGAGATAGACCTACATTAATATTAAATTATTTAATTGAAATATTACAACATAAAAAATGAATTGCAATTAATAACCATCTAACTAACTACTACCAAATATGTGTGCGCGCAATTAGAAAGTTTTTAATATTTTTGATATTAAGTACCGTTCATTGTTTTAACAGTTATATGTTTATAATTCGTAAAATCACTAAGCATAACTACTTATATATTTTTTAATTAGAAATCTGAACGTACTTGGGTTGTATTTTGTGTACATGATGACACGGAAGCGATTTTGGAAGGATATGTTGAACCTCGTCAAGCTGCCTTTCATATTCCCGAATGGAGTGTTCCGCTTCAGACAACACTACACATATCTCATGCATTAGTTCCATCTGAATCTGAATATGAATTTGTCATAACTTTAGCGTCGGATGTGATAAGATTTAATGCTGCATCTTGGTATGATAAATGAATAATTTTATTGGCAAAATGACGTTTAATTTTATTTTATTTTTCTAGGGACATAATGCAAGAATGGGTTGAAACATTACGATTGAAATTGCGTGAAATGAAAATTTTATCGCCAAAAGAAAATCTCTACAGTAAATTGCCGGAAATTCGTGCTCCACTTTTACCAACAAGAGATCCAACATCACCACTACCGGCACCTCCACCAGTTCCAGCCGCTCTTGTACCTGGCATTGAACAAATAATTCCAATAACAAATATCCATCCATCAAATTCACATGCACCGATTAATATACCCCGAACAACAACGCCATCGCTAACAAATTCATCCAACAATAGTAGTCCGTCCACAAGTACTGCACCAATATCAATACATACTCCTACAATCATCACATCCTCAATACCGGTGACGGCAATGTCCAATACACTTACACAGAATCTGATCAATATGCTATCAAACCCAGTATCCGCTTACAGTAGCCAAGTAACCAGCCTTAACGATGGAGGTTCTGATTCGTCAAACACATCTGTTGCCGATGACAGTTTTTTCTTTGACGATGTGGAAGAATCAGTATTATCAACTTCTAGAGGTATTCAACCATCGTCCGTTGCCATTGCAGAATCTAATAATACAATTGATTTGACAACAGTGAAAAAAGATTCATTTTCTCGAAATGACAATGTAATGTCATTGGCAAAAACTTTCTCCAATAATGTGTTAGCTGATCCGAATACATGTCCGTCTACATCTGGTTTATCTGCTCATTGTTTTCGTGCCAGTGATGAAGTAACAGCTCGGAAACCATCAATTAGTAGTTTGATGGAAAATGATACCGATGCAGGTTGATTTTAGTGATCCTACTTTTGGTAATCATTTTTAATAATTTTTTGGTTTATTTAGAAACAAGCAGTACAGAATCAACACCATCGGTCGTATTTCAAGCGGAACCTCTTGTCATTCCGAGGTAAGATTTTTATAAATAATATTTTGTGAATTTAAATAAATTCTCCAACCTTTGTTGCCGCTATATTTGGTAGTAAATTATAAATGTCATATTCAACCATTAAAATAAAAATAAAAAAAAAATGGTGCGCCCATGAATAAATCTACAATCAAAAAATTATTTAGTAGCTAATTGGGGCACTGATTCATATTCTTTGGCATCGTAGAAAATGTCTTTGTATTTATTTTCAAAGGTGGCAAACATTTCCTCCAATTTTCCATGATATCTCGATCCATCGACCAATCTATTTTCACCACTGTTACCCAAGAGCAATATGTCTGTTGTTTGAGATTTGAGTAAATTTTCTTTGCGCAGTAATTCAATGTGATTCCTATATTCATCTTCAATTTTTTGGGCATTTCGATGCATCTTTCTTAAGCTTTGTTTTAAGATTTTAATTTTAAAGGCGAAATTTTCTAACTGCTCATCATCATTGTTTTTCTCAATAGTTTGAGTTGCGGTTGATATGAATTGTTGTTTACTTGGATGATTTGCATATGCTAAAATTGGTTCTAAATCATCTTGTATCTGTTTTCGTATTTCATCTTTATCTCGAATGTTCATCTTGTACCGATTAAAATCTTCAAGAATTTGTTCATATTTATGTTTGTACAACAAACAACATTCGTTTAAAATTGGTCTACGACATTTTAATTCATCGCAGGCATTTACTAACATTTGGTTTTGTTTTTGCAAGTACATGTTTTTCTCGTAAATTTTATATTTATCATTCATCAGCATTTTAAGTTGCATCTTTAAATGTTTATTGTCATTGGCAATGTCACGTACATAATAATTTAATTCATTTATTTGTGCCAATGACTCATGTTCAATGTGTTTCAATACATCTGTATCGATAGGAACATTTTTCGAACTTATATGGTCCGTTTGGTGATTTTCCGAATAGACACTTTGAATATCAAAATTGAATTGACTTTGGTGATCTGGTTCGTCTATTATCCGTCTTTCAACGTCCGCAAGAGATTGACCAGGAAATATATCCGAATTAAATGGATGGCCAAGATATCCGGTTTGAAGTTGCTGACACATTGTCAAAATTAGAAAATTTCGTGATTGCTTTTCTGTGTGCGATGAGCACATAAAATTCTCAACCCATTTAAAACATGAAACGGTTTCTTCCTTGGTGCCCAAATTTGGGATGAGATTTTTTAATTGTTCCAGGTATTTACGGTAGATTTTATCTAATTCCGGAGCAGTCGGTTTGTTTGGTTCAATATTATTAATCATAGTAAATTGGTAAAAATAAATAACACATCGGAAACATTTTTAAATGTCAGCATACTATGATTATGTAAAATAGAAGGCATTTTTATGTCTGAACAATGATTTAATATCCGCAATTTTTCCTCAAAATAATGAATCAACAGTTTAAACTATGCAATAATGCAATCCAGCTGCCCTCAAAAATTAATTATGTTGCCCCGGTGGGTATCAGACCTTCCGCAGCATTTATGTACTTGGACGTCAAAAAATCTTGATCTCGATCATTTTTCAGACCGCAAACAACACGTAACTCATCGCGAGGAAAGCGAGCCGCCCTACAAATGCAATCAGCGAAATCTGTTTCAACCGACGAAACCAGTTCTACGAACATCACCATCATTCAAGTATCCAGTCCACTACCAATACCGAAAAAGTCATCCAAGGACATATTTAATTTTTCTACAACCGGCAGTACAACAGGCGTTGTAGAAATGGCTGATGATAATTTTAAAAGCAACGTTCAAATAATTCCGTCCAATTTTACGCCACCGACAACGAGTATTGCATCCGTACAATATCCATCAACAAAAACCAATATTTCCAGTGATCTTAAGGTAACAACTGTTCAAGTATCTGGTTCAACATCACTAGCCACTGGTTATGGTAAATTAATTCAACAAGCC
Organism: Platyura marginata; assembly: GCA_026745375.1. Classification (NCBI taxonomy): domain Eukaryota; kingdom Metazoa; phylum Arthropoda; class Insecta; order Diptera; family Keroplatidae; genus Platyura; species Platyura marginata. Next base: position 18,224 of record JANSTT010002564.1, read on the forward strand.
AGCTTAAATCGTAACGAATCACCAGTCATTAGCTTGAGTAATGTTCCACAGCAATCCGATACATCAAATGCAATAAAAAATTTTGGTGCTATAACAAATATTCCAATTGGAACCGAAACAACATCGTCCGTTCAATTACACTATGAACAAGTGTTTGTAACGCCAACGTCATCAACATCATCATCAATATCGACATCAACAGCATTACCAATGCCCAGTACATCTGAGTCACATGGCAATCAATATGTTGTTGGAGGATCACCAAAAATTTCTTTATTGCATAAACAACAGAAATCGGCTAGTCACTCAGAATTATTGCACATAAATAGAATAAATTTACAAAATAATAGAAATAAAGAAAACAATGCTCCTGAAAGTAATGTGGTGCCATCTACATCAGCCGCTGCTCAATCGGTTTTACTGCGTAATGTTAGTAATAATATTAGTAGTTGTAGTAGTAGTAGTAATAGTAGTAGTAGTAATAATAATAAAAAACATGTGATATCTGGTACAAAGAGAGATAATTTACCATCTCCGCTGCCAGCAATTAGACAGCTATTAACGCGAGGACTAACTGAAGCGGCCATAATCAGACCTAGTCGTAAGGATGGCAATGCCGGAATACGTGCAGGACGTAGTAAAAACTCGGTAATGATTGGTCGATTGCAACCGCATTTCATTTTAAAACATATTAATTCTTGTTGCATATCTTATTAGAATACGAATAACATCGAAAATCAATCAGATTCATTGCAGCAAGAGTTGCGCGAACAAAGACGCCGAAGTTCTTCAACTTCAGATGCACAAGGTGTACGATGTCGATCAAACAATATAAATAGTCCGCCTGTAAATGGTAAATGATCGAATTTTTTTTTTGTTTTTTTTTTTCTTTCATTAATATCAAAATTAATTAATTATTAAGAAACCCGTCGAATGCAACCAGCTCCACAACCATTCCGTCCAGAAAATTCATCACATATACCCGGCCGTTTAACATTACGCGAACAACAAGTGTTTCAATTACGACGGGAGATGATGCATCCCGGTGGTGTTCGATTGCAATTACGACGTAAAGATTGTACAGGATCGATAGCTTTAGTTGATGCATTTGGTGCTGTTTGGATATCTGGATGGAAACAGAAAGAACATCCAATGCTATATAATGCCCTACATATTGGCGATCAACTAATGTCGGTTGGTGGTGTAAATGTTAGTTGTTCGGCCGATGCTAATCGAGTTATTAGAAATTCACCTGGATTATATGTAAGTTAATTTTATATTTTGTGTATTGTGTCGTTTTGCTTCCACCAACAATTATATTTACGTAAATGAAAAAAAAAAAATTATAGATCGTGGAATTTACTTCATTTTTTGTTTATACTTACTCTAAATGTTGTGTATGTTGATCATCGTGGGCCGTAGTAAAAAATTGTGTTAAATCAATTTAAAAGAAAACGCTGAATATTTGTGTAAAAAAGTGGCGAAAAAAATTAACTTTTTAGGAAGAATTTCTAAAAATTTGACTCTAATTGGTAAAATTTATGTGTATAAATCAGTGATTGCTCCACATTTTGACTATTGTGCGTCCTTACTATTTTTATGTGATGAGCAGCGTTTCTATAAAATGCAGAAATTACAAAATCGAGCGATGCATATAATACTAAGAGTGAGCAAATTCACTAGAATTGAATGGATGTTAAATGTATTGGAATGAATGAGTATGAGACAGAGAATGTATTATGTACTTGTATATAGACTGAAAAATAATTTATTACCTGAGTATTTGACTAATCTAGTAAGAGTAAAAGAGGTTGTTGTTGTTGTTGTTGTAGCAGCGTCCCCCCATTCGCCTATGCAGTTATCGTTTCTAGGTCCAAGAAGTGAGCCACCGAGATCGGGTTTGTCCATAGATCTACAACTTGCAGATGGGTTGGGTCTACGCCCCGAGTCCACTCGCTACTGCAGCGACCAAAGACCACTCATTCAGAACTCGGTGCTTACCGAGCCACTTATTCAACACTATGCAGTAAGAGAGGTGATTGTCATCACTATAATGTAAGAAATAAGGACGATTTTAGTTTGCCATTGTTCAGGAAATCTAGGTCTCAAAATTCTGTCTTCTATAAAGGATTGAAAGTGTTTAATAAAATCCCTGATTGTATAAAAAATTAAAGAAAGTTTGAACTTCTCTTAAATGAATATATCTGAAAATTAATTTTTAACTTTTTGTAATTAGTATTAATTATGAATGAATGTACGTATGAATTGAAAATATGTAAATTAATAGAAAAATGCTAAATAAATGCCAATATTTTTAATTAAAATAAATAGAATTTAAACCATTTGAACCCAGAACTATTTTTATGTAGCAGAAGTCTAATTCATTTAAGAATGATATATACATTTCAAAAGCGATGTTGAAGACTTTGTAAATGGGTCGTTTTCGACCCTTTGGGTTTAAATGATTTAATTTCACTAATATCCCATAGTTGCGCACATGCATTTTCATTTCAAATTTGATTTGTTCCATTTTCAGATCGAATTAATAATTAGACGAATACCATTTGGTCGTGTTTATGCAATACGAAGAGAATTAGACGGTCAATGTATAGGACTCATTAGAGATGGTAACACAGCTACCATTGTCGATGTGGTGCCAAATAGTCTATCGGCTAGACATGGACTGCCGCCAAAGGTAAGTTCAAAAAAAAATTAAAAAAATTTCGACCAAACAAAAATTAAAAAAAAAACAACCCCTCTCCCTACAAAAACCAACAACAATTTAACAGGCACAAACATGTGATGGGCTATCATTAACATTTTGGGTTCTCACCGAAATTAACGGTAGACCGTTAAATTTATTTTTTAAAGATAACGAAGTTAGAGATCGATTAAATGCTGTTGGTCGCGACATATCAATATTGGTCCAACCATCCGATTTAATTGCTAAATTGAAAAAACAATTAAAATCACTCCGAAGTTATAAAGATTATATTGTGCAATGATTTTGTTTACGTTTTGTTTTATTTTGTTTTTGTTTAAATGTTTTAATTCAATTAGAAATTTTTGCAACTTGCTAATTATAACATTTTTTAGATAATAATACAAATAATAATAATAATAATAATAATACAAATATGGCAATGATCGTACTGATAGAACGCACTGTGGTATCAATTTTTATTATAATATAAATAGAATGATAAACTCGATAAGGCTGTAGATAAAAATTCCATTTTATTTGAATATTTTCATTAATTTAGTAGTTTATTTATTAGAAAAAAAAACAAAACTAAAAAACAAAAAATTTAAAGAAAAACGAAAAAAATCGAAATTATATTAGAAAATATATTTTCAAAAATATTTTTATACAAAAAGAAAAGGAAAACATATAAAAACAAAATAAAAAATAATTTTTGATACTCTGCCGTCATATCATAAACTAAAAAAAAAAAACTTAAAAAAAAGAATATCGATGGAAAATGATTGTGCCTTTTTTCCGATAAAACAGATTTTTCAATGAATTGAACAATTTTTATGCAGATTAATATATAAATTGGTTGTATATAACACAGAATTGCCAGAATTTTGGAAAAAAACAACAAAATTTAGGATTTAATTTGTATGCAATCAAAAACAAAAACGAAATGAACAGCTGAATAGCACTTTTTATTTTATGCACGAAATATTTGATTTTTATCTGATTTTTAATATACTCTGCAACAGGGTCGATGAAAATTTGTTAACAATTAGGGGCTGTTCATAATTTACATAACGGAATTTTTGCCGTTTTTTAACCCCCTCCTTCCCTCTCGTAATAGATCGTAACAAATTTCGTTTTTTGCATACTTAAAGTAGAAGTTATCTCAAGAATAGTAAAGTTTATTTAATCACTAGACCGAGAGCGTCTACTGTGATGGAAAGTAAATTCAGTTAATTTATCAAATTAATGAAAATTTATCAAGAAAAAATAGAAAAAATTTAGTTACGTTACATTTTGAAATACACCCGCCTCCACCATAAAAAATCGTAACAAATTTTCAATCCCACTCCCTCCTAGAACCGTTACGTAATTTGTGAACAGTCCCTTAATATATTGGCGGACAAGACAAGACGAGTGTGTTAAGCATCAATTAATATGTGTCGTCATTTTAGATTATACTAGAAGTCTCTGTATGTAGATTAACCCTAAAGCGCAAAACTTTTTTTGTAACATAAACGCAAAACGGAGTCAGTTGGACTCCGCTTTAATTCCTATGTAATTACAAGTTTTAGGACCATTTCTTTAAAAAAAAATCAAATTTATTTAGGTTAACGTGTTAATTAATAAATTTATATAAAATAAAAATTATGTCAGTCTGATAAAAGAAAATGGGAAATAAATTGGGCTTTCACCGAACATCTTGACCGTTTTTTGGCGGTTTTTTCAAAAGTGACGCAATATTATATTATATTATTTAATATTTCCAACATTTTTTACGAATAAAATTTTTGGAAGAAGTTAACCCTTTAAGGGTTTTTAAACAAGAAAAGGGTTTTATTATTTTTAAATTTTTTTTTACGAAAAAACCTCATGTTGAAAAAGTTTTTCGTTTAAAAGTTATTGGTCTTTTTTTCCTCAGCGGAGTCCAACGGACTCTGTTTTGCGCTTTAGGGTTTAAAAAAAAAACAAACAAAAATTTCTTGAAAAAGTCGATGCAAATTTTTTTCTGAAGATGGCCGGCTAATGATTACTTTCAAATCTCAATTATCTCACTGACATGCATGTCCTATCTGCCCCCCTTGTTTATGAATTCAAAGACAATAGACTGCAGTGTTGTTGAATAGAGTCACTGGATGCTTTTCAGAAATTTGTTGAATCGAATTCATCGTAATTGTCAAATTCTTGCAGACAAACAATTCTAAAACCATGCACAAAAAGTAAATCTTCACAGATAGTTTTTCAAAGAGATTGCAATTATAATATGATATGGAAGGAGGACGACCCAAAAGGAGTATTTTGAACTAGTATGAAACAAGTGAGGAATTTAACTATTTTTTTTTTTATTATTTTGCAAGTTAAGTTAAGAAAAGGACTGTTCATTTTGTAATAAATATTTTTTTAACACTAATTTAATAGATTTATGTACTTAGCACAATTAATAGTCGTTATTACAGCCAATTAATTATTAACAACAAAATATGTAGTATCATAATGCGAAATAATCATTTTCTGTATTTGACATAAATTCCCAGTGGAATAATTTTTTTTTTTTGTGATTTTATAGAATAAAAAAAATATTTTAAAAGAATTTTTAAGAACTATGAGAATTTATTTCAGCACTCATATTGTAAATTGTTCTTGTAATATTTAAAAAGAACAATTTATTCGAATACCAATTTATTAATTATTATTAATAATCAAACAGCGATAATTTATATAAAAAAAAACCAAAAATTGAGTTCTTATTCTGTCTACGGATTTCTATTTGCACATACAGTTCTTCTTACAGCATCCCGTACCGATTGACGCCATATTCTGAAATTATATATTTCCGTATCAAGATTAGCATAAATGAATAACGGCATCGAATTGGTCATAACCCATATATTTCCGTCTAAGTCAATCTGAAAATCAAACAGAAAACCAATCAATTGAAACGGCGGAGTATTTCGACAAAAGTAAAAAATAATAATAAATAATGTTACCGTCAAATCACTTGGATAAATCATTTTTTCATCATCTTGAGCGATAATCGCATGATTCCTTTCTGAAAATGGTTTTGCCGTATTCCAGCAACTTACACCATTTCGTCCAACTTGCGAGTAGATAATGATGCCCGTATTTTTATCATAATCGTGCATTGCTGATTGTGCTCGTATGCCGCGCGATCCCAAATACTAATTTTGTTCAATTTTAGTAAATTGTGTCTTATTTAAAGAAAATATATTTTTCAAGCGGTAGTTGAACCTAGCAGGTTAAGTCAAAATCTAGGTTCAAAAATCACTGAAGTATATTATTTAATAGTTACTTTAAAATCATTTCCATGATATGATCGTGACGCTGCTGTTTCATTTTTCAGCACCTTTGTTGATACAGAAAATTCTGAAACACTTTATCGAATATTGTCGTAATTGTTGGGAACTAATTGGAAAAATAAATTACCTGGCCATTGGGTGAAAATAGGCCGTTCGATAGCCATCAGGATTTTGTTGACCTACCGTAATCGAAAATATACCATCATCCCATTGAAATTTTAATCCAACCAAATCAAAATCACCATTCAATGGATCAAAACTAAAATAATTATGGCTGAAGCTCCACATTCGATTTTTTTTTAAACTATAGAAATATTATCGGAGTTAGTTTTGTTATTAGTCTAGCTGGAGGGATAAATCAAACCTAAATACGTAAAGATGGCGCGATACCAAATCGGGAATGTAAGCAAAAGCATTGTCACAATCATTTTCTTGAACATCAACAGTTATGCTAGCCATTCCTATACCCCGTTCGACAATAAATTTAGGTATTTCAAATCGTTTCAGGACTTGATCAGTTTCTAAATCAATGATCCATATTGTTGGTCTTTGTATTTGTTGATGATTATCTATACATATATATAGAGGAATAAAATTAGAAACAATGAATGAACAATTTCGTACTTTTAGGATATTCAAGAACTCCCGTATCGACAAACCATAATCGATTACAAACATCCAATCGCGTTCGATAGACAGACACCAAACGATTTGGATCTGCTTCTCCTTGTGGCTGTATATAAAAAGAATGTTAATGATTGCCATACTCTGAAGTCTAAATATTAATAATAGTTACATGTAATTCATTAACTCTGTAGCTTGGATATGCTCTTAATTTTGGACCGGTTCCCTTCGATGATTTGGCATAAATAAAGTTCAACGTTGCCGGAATGCCCATTCGTCTACGTGGCATTGTTATAAATAGTTTTCCTTTGTAATGCGTAACACCCATCGGTACATTGTTGTATGGTACAAAATTAGCGGATCGAGCGCTTGTTCGTTCCCGATGTAAATGATTATTAGTTTCGATGTCTGGATATGCGATAGAACTGGACTCTGTGTAAAATGAAAATTACAATTTTTGATTTAAATCCACATTTATCCACAAACAAAAATTATTCTTCCTATAGTCCTGAGGAAGGGGAAGGAAGTAGGATGGATAGCGAATCGAATTTTAACCAAGCCATTTATAGAAAGTTTTGGGAATGAGGGCACAAATAGACAATAGTAGAAATTTGTTAGTATTTTAAGACTCATGTTGAGATTAATTTTTTTTTATTTGTAATTAGCATAATGAAATAGACTTCCATTAATTCAGTATAAAACTACTAGAACACTAATCTCTCTGTAGATAAGATAATAATTTTTTTATGGTCCCAATTATGATTATTTGAGTGATGCATATTATAAAAATTCCAATGAGAAAACATTTAAATTACATTATCGTCTCTAAAATAATAAATGTTTCATACCGGCTTTTTTTTAAAAAAAGGGGGGTTTTTGCATCTTGATTCTGAACTTTTTATCGTAATATAACCGACTATGTCTATTGTCTACTTTGTGAGTTATCTAATAGGTACCAGATACTGTTTCTATGTGGTGCACTCTAATGCACGTGCCTAATTACATCCCTGAATTTATTTACGGTACAACATAATTCTGTGGCAATAAGTTAAAGTAGCTTAAGTCGACTGGATATAAAAACTACAACTCAAACTGCGTGTTTAGGTCCAATTACAGCTTCTATATTACACTTACAAGCCGGAGATAACAAAATGTTATTTTAACTTAAGTAGTAGAGGAAATTTAATTTTTGCTTAAAGTCAAAATATCTTATCTATAATTAAGTTTTTTTTTTAACAAAAGATGTTTATATACACACTATATGTATAATTATATTTAAGAATGGTACAAAAACGGTTTAATAAAAAAATATGATTTTTTTATAATAGGTGAAACCGGGATTCGGCTAGTTATTTTACGTGTATTATCCATGTGTGTTTTTTAGTTTATATGGATAAGTGTCTTGCGCAGTATTACGCCTGCGCGAGACACTTATCCAAAAGTTATTTTAATACCAGTAAAATACTTATTTTTTACAAATTTTTTATGGGTTAGTTCAAAAGATTACTTGTTTCATTAGTAATGAATCATAATTTACTAAAATACTTCTTTTTTATATTTTTCTAAAAAAAATCACCTTTCCTCTTCGAGGACCTGTCAGGGTAATAAGTGACAAATACTTTTTTATCTTACTTATAAGAAGAAATGATTAGTAACAAGCCCTTTTTAGAAGTACTTATAGCATATTTTCAGTTCTAATCACTAAATTTATCTGTTTTTCTGATACTCTTGGCATCGATGCTTATTTCCTCTATTATTAATTTTTATTTATTTATTAAAATGGACAACATTGGCTCATTACTGGCAAAAGGCTTGTTACTACTCATTATACCCGTATGATATTAATCAAGGGTATTTTAACTCTGGTACGGAGTTTGTAATGCCCCTTCCTCGTGAAATTCTAAGTCGAATTATGCATGTCCGTCCGTCTGTCCGTGATCAAGACTCCGGCTAAACGGCTAAAGCTAGAAAGCTAAAATGTTGACAGTTTATTATGTAGTCCTAGAGTAAGATCTCTATTGTTTCTGGAGGAAATCGGACAAAAAATAGGGGAGGCTGTGGTACAGTGTGCACCTAATTTTGATATAAATTCATTTACTCGAAAGGTATTCAAAATGTAGAAAGAATGAATATGACAACCGTTATGGCGCTACAATCAATTTAATAGAATTTCTAGGGTCTTTAAGAATTTTCTCGAAAAATATTTAGATTACGGAAAAAATTAATATAACAAAAATGATAGAGAATAAAAAATGAAGATTTCATTCATAGACTAAAAAGTTCCACGAAATACCGTTTTGGCGCTGCAATCAATTTTATGTCATTTCTAAGGTTTTTAATCATTTGTATTCAATTTACCCAATTATATTTATTGTACAGACAAAATAGACACCAACAAGTACTCATACGGGTATATTATAATCGCCGTAGCCAATTATCCCTTTTTTACTGGTTTATCCTTATATCGGCATTATACTTACGTAAAATGTTCATGTAAAATATATTTCTTTTAAAAACACAAAGTTTTTTAACATTTAGAAGAGTAAAATTTTTTACATATTATTCTTGTGACATTTGCCACCGTATGGTGTGACATTTTACCCTGGTTTGCGGAAAATATGTCATAAAGACGTTTTTTTAAAGTGATTAAAAATATCCTATTAAGGATATAATTTGAATTTTCGTCTATAGACCAATATAAAATTAAATATAGTACGATGAATTTAAGATCAAACTAAATTTAGCCAATCAAAAAGAAGGGTAACAACTCCCCGGTCTCCCCTAAGTTTAATTTTGCTTTCTTGAAAAGTTACTGATATCGATATAAGCTACTTTTTGCCACAGATTAATAATACAAATTAAGCGTGATTTCCTAAATATTTATATTTATCAATGGTAACATCACGAGGCCACCAGGTCAAGAGGTTATAATCATAAAATTTTTTTATTCGATGTAAGTATAGTTGTTTAGCTACAGCTTCTTAAGTTATTATATAGCATGTAATATGTACATAAATCTAATAATAATAGACAGGTATTTTTTAGGTCGGAGCAACATTTTCATTTCTTATTTATTTAGTGCGTATAAAAGTTTATTAACATCTTGAAGATCTAAAAAATCGGGGAAAATAGACTTCTTTCCAAAAACTTATTTAAAGGAACTACAAACGTCTTTTTTTGGACTTTTTTTTGTAAAATTATATTTTAACAACTGTGTCTCGTCTGGACTAGGCACACTATATTGAAAAACACTCCAACCTATAGAGTCACTGCGGTATATCTTCTTGATCTAACCAGTTTTGTATTTATTTACAAATTCATAGATATATCGACAAATTATTATAATTCAATTAACCAACTTGCAATTATGATAATAACACATTAGTATAACATTGCATTGTAATCAAATTTATTGCATTTTTACATCACTTTTTTTGTTTACCATCTTCTAGTATATCATATGAGACTTGTTTCCAACGAAACATCTCTTCAAGACCACCATTCATATTATTGGCTTTAATAAGTACAGTGACGGTTAACACTACCACTATTCTAATCACAATATTATTCCGATCCATGTCTTAATTACGTGGAGATAAAGATGCGACTGGAAGAAATTGAAATTTAATCATCAAAAATGTTGAGTTTCTCAATATCAGAACGGTTTGAGATTATTTTTTTTTAATATTATGTGGTGGGAATATGTGCTGTATCATTCTATATCGATAGATCATTTACCATGTCGGCAGTTCTTTAAGATGTTGTAAACAATTTTTTTTTTAATTTATATTATGGTAGGTACATCAAATTAGAGAAAAAAATATTTTATTTTTAGATTTGTTATGAATTCTTATATTGATGAGTTATTTATATTGTTTGTTTATATAATTAAACTTATCCGATAAATTTCAACTAACCGACCAAAATAATGACCAATCTGTATTAATATTGATAAGAATTACAACAAATTACAGTTAATTTTATTTTTTAAATTAAACGTCTTTTTACTTTCCAAAACAGAGCCATCTCACATAATTATTAAAAACAAATTTACGGAATTGATTTGAAACGCACTCATTATAGCAAGTGTCAGAAAACTATTCAACGTTAACTTCACGATGTGATTTCTCGTTCGCCATATTTTATTTTTCATGTTTTTATGTTGGTATATTAAATGTCAAAAGTGAGTGGAATGCTCTTTGCCGTTGAGACGCTGGTCGTATATTTCCGATATTAATTTTAATTTAATAACAAACACAAAGTAAATATTTTCAACAAAAATGTCTTCGGCAAAAAGCCACCATCGCAGTAATCGCAGAAATACTGGACGACGATCAATAAATTATAATATAAATCGTGTGCCCGATGACATTGAGAATAATCCTTTGGTCATAGTTTTTGCTCAATACGCCCGGGAACTGGATGAAAAACATGATCGCTATGAAAGAATTGTAAAACAAAGCAGAGACATTACCATCGAAAGTAAACGAATCATTTTTCTTTTGCATACTATTGGATCCAGGTGGGTTTGTGGTTATATTGGAAATATTCCGAATAATATACTCAATTTCATTTTTCTTTTCTGTTCCACAGAGAAAACTGTAAAGAGCAAATTCTCAAGGATGCCCATACCCGTTTAATGGCATTGACCAAAACACAGTTTCAAGCTATTTCCAAAGAATTGCGTCACGTTGATCCATATCAATTTACCAAAGCCTATAGTTCCGGAATTCAAGAATTTATTGAGGCCTATACATATTATTGGTATATGAGTGGTCAAGATATTGCCGATTGGGATTATTTTCAGGATAGTTTATTTACATACAAAGAATTGGAGAATACCGATGGAGCAACTACCGATGAGGAAGTACAGACTGATAATCAAAAAGTATATGTGGAAATTTCACATAGTTGTCTGGTGAAACCACTTGATTTTATGTTGGGAATTGCTGATCTATCCGGTGAGATTATGAGACGTTGCTTGAATTCTTTGGGTAGTGGTGACATCCAGACATGCTTTGATACGTGCAAATTTATGCAATCAATTTACATTGGGTGAGTACTTTGCAGTTTCCCAGTTTGATTGATCCGACTAATCCGAATAAATTTCTTAGATTTCTAGGAATTGGTTATGTTCGCAACAAAGAAATTCAACATAAAGTCTATACAATGCGTCAGAGCGTAGGAAAGGTGGAAAATGTTTGTTACAATATAAAGGTGCGTGGTGGCGAAGCAGCTAAATGGGAAAATTGCAAATTCGTAGCCAAACATCAAAGTCTTGACGAAGATGATGAAGGTTTCATACATTATTAAAAGAATATTATTTATTTCAATAAGGTAACATTTATACATTTTGGTGTTCATTCTTCTAACTCCAGTGAATAAAAATAAATAATTTCAAAATGTGGCTTGCAAATAAAATCCTTTTTCAATAGTTGCTGATGGCTGAGTTCTCAAATTATATTCAGACAAAAGAAACGTCAAAAATTGGGTCAACTCGTTTTTCTCGTCCTATCCTGCAACATACAGTTCTTCTGTGTCTGTGTCGTCAGACTCATTGTCTGGAATAAATTCGTCAGAACTATCATCATTTAGAAAAGGATCCTCTTCGTCATCGTCATCATCATCGTCGTCGTCATTTCGATTCAGACCATAGTTGATATTGACGGTAAGCCTATTTCGACTTCTCTTAGCTGTCACACTCTGGCCAGAATCTTTTTTTCGTTTTGTTCCAACATTGACCGTTTGAACTGGAATTGGATTTGGATTGTAAATACCTGAATAAGGTGATGTTAAGGAAAGCAGACGACTTGACGAATTTTATACTAACTTGATGGCGGATGATTTAGTGTCAGAAAATGTTGTGGATTCCGTCGATAGCAATGTGCACCAAATGGACAATCTGGGGTACCAGGTGGTGGTGATGGAAAATCCGGCCGCCTATAATCAGCATCGCCAGGATGTGCAAATTGTGTACGATGGTCGAAGTTTCTTCTGGAAGGAAAATAAAGTTATTCAGATCAAAACCAAATATGTAGGAGTTTTAAAGGACAACATTATAATTCCGACAAGATCAAGTCACATGTTCATTGAGGCAGCCGTTAAACGACCAAATAATAGAATTTGTTCTAGAAATGGAGTGATTATAGTGTGCAGTGAGTAATTAAAATTAGTTCTTAACCTTGATTCTGTGCATTGTATATTTTCCATAGGCTGTTCAGAGGGGTCAACCTGACCCCATATATATTTTCATATTATTAATTCATATAAAATTGTTGAGACAGTTTATGCAGGTGGTTTTTACATGTATTGTGGAAAATGGCTGACATAGCATCGTGTTCCTGTTTTCTTATCAACGGCTCGGAAGCAAATATAACATCATGGTCGCTTACTAATCGATCTGTTTGCCGCTGTTCCCTTGACTGTTGAAATGCGTCTACAGTGTTATTTCATTATATGATATTGATGAATAGGGATTTTTACACTTTTTTTCATTGCCCGTGGGTTCAATATATAATCCTTTACCAATTGCATAGCCATTTCTTTCAAAAACGTTTTACGTTCAGAGTTTTTCCACTGAATGAATAGATTTGGATTGGCACACTTGTACAAATTATAAACTGCTATGATATCGATCATATTGATAAATAAAATCATGAGCCATCGCTTGGTCTTTCTTTTGCAGATATAAGTTCGAACTAATTTGTCAAGTGTGTCACCCCCTCCCTTTATTTTATTATAGTCCACTGTGATTTTGGGTTTATTTGAAGCGAGATCAACAATGATGGCTTCGGAACATAACTTACAAAAGTGAGGTGATTATCAAAGCAAAATTTTGAGGAATTCACGTCTCTTTTCTTAATTTCAGTCTTGTTTGTAAATTCTTTAGGTAAGTCTGATCATTTTTGTTTTGTTTTGTTAGGGTTTAGTTCATTAGTTCACGCAATTCTAGTTGCCTGGCGTATTTAGTTGGTGCAAAAACTTATTGCGTCGCATATTACAATGACTGGGGTCTATTCTACACAGAGTGAAGGTTAAGCCAATATTTAGCAGAAAAATGGGAATGGTGTTAAGCAATCAATGAAATAAGAATTTCTCCTTTGTAGCTACCTATCTGAGATGCATTCACTTTTAAGAGCATCCTAGGAAAACGATATTTTTTTACCTGTAACACCGTACTCCAAAGGAACATGAATTTCTTGCCGGTGTACTGGAATCAGCTGGTTCGGTTTTAACTTCTACTTTCACGGCATTTACAGTTGGAGCAGCATCTGTCGAACCATTTGGAATATTCGGATTGGTCGCAGTAACTTCATTTCCATCAACTGGTGTCTGTTTAAATTCCTGCTTTACACGTATAAGTGGTACAAGGACATTTGTACTTGAATTTGCTTCCGAAACTGAAATCACATTGTTCGGGACATTGTTTGTTGCACTTGTACTGCTGGTAGGTTCTGTAAATTGGGCGGGAGCATCAATTTCATCGGAATTGGATGTTACATCCGATTGTTCCACTATAGATTGATTTGCATTTGAACTTTCCGGGAGTTCTAAATTATTTTGAGTATCTAAAGCTAAAGTATTTTCTGCACTATTATTATTATGATTTATTTCCTCATTGTCGTTAATGTTAGTGTTAATTGAAATATCAAATAAAGGCTTTATGTTTTTTTTGGTTGTGTTTAGAGATTTTGCAGAACTCTCTCCAAGCCAATCCGGTAGAATTCGCTTCATTTTACTCTTTCTAATTATTAATCTTTTTTTTAATTATTATTATTAAAAATAAAACGTAAATATTTGTTATACTTGAGTGGCCATGTTTAATTTTACATTTATCCCAGTTATTTAACCCAGTACCCCAATTATCTGACATTTTGATATTTTCCAACTACTACTATTTATCGGTAGAGATTAGAAGCAGTGCTGCCGAAGTACAACTATAATAACATTTATGCCACCCTTATTTTTACCGGTATTGTATCAATTCATATCAAAATTACGTTATATCATAGATAAAAGTAGCGGCCACTCTATAAAATCTACTATAGTGGTGCGACAACCTGATTGTTGAAGAGTTATTATTC